>JBBMOY010495553.1:0-11734 GCA_037951405.1 Platydemus manokwari | reverse complement strand
TATATATATATATCACTATAGGCAATATTAAATGATTCACAGAAAACTAAAAATGGTAATCCTTACAACTGAATCTTTCTTTCAAGGTCACATTTGAATAAAAATAAAATCGATAATCCAAATACGGTCAAGTCAATAAAACAAATAAAGAACGTTAAACGATTTATTTTCTACCAGCGCGGAAACTCAAACAATAAAAAACCATTAATATTGACCTGTAAAAATCGTTCCGAAATGTTATGTTAACAACAACAGACAGCCCACTTGTTTTAATCACAGTCTCGATGAAGACTATCATGTTTCAAGTGCGGCTGACACCAGTGAAAAAATCTTATCAAAACACGAGTGGCCTCTCTGATGATGAAAGCGGTGAAAATAAAATAATTATTTATCAAACAAATTGCTTTCACAATACCATATGTCAACAGAAATGATCAACGATACTCATAACGAAGTTAATATAGTGAAACAAAAAAAATCTGCTCAGCATTGTTAACTGCTAAAACACCAACCTTCCAGATTTCGTGATCACCATTTCCGTCGTCAAATTATTGAATCGTTTCCACAAATCTTCTTCACACAGCTTTGCTTCGATATTGTCTTTCATCTTCGTGGCGATTTCGTTTTCACGAATTTTATCAATGTATTTCACCATATCTGGGCTGGGTCCTTGGAGATAATTATTCAATAAATCCATCGAATTCGGTGGAGGTGGAGGGAAGTATTTTATTGGTGGATATAACTGAGAATGACCCAATGGAAAATATTGCAAGCCATTTTGTTGATAGGAATTTCCCGACTTCCACAATGGATTACCATTGAATTTCGATAAATCTGTGACGGAATTGGAGAAATTCAAAGGATATGTACCGAATTGAAAGGGGAATCTCTTTGCCGATAGCAAGAGATCTGTTGGGTTTTGAAGATAAGGTTGGGAAACATCAAACAGTTTTTGAAATGGGGCAGAACCGTAATTGGAGAATGCATATCGATTCATTATACGCTCATCGACAGTCATAGCAAAAAATGTAATAGTTTGTAAAAATGTTATAAAATAATTGTTAAAGAATGGTTTTAAAATAACAGAGCCCACTGATTGGTCGTTTTGAAATGGACCAATACGATTTGAGACTATAGCGATTTTATCAAATCCATTGTAGTTTGAGTGAGCCGGCGATTCAGAAGAAAATTAATGACACACACACACTCACACTTGGTTGCTGTTGTGTGAGGCAGGCATAGAAACTTTGCAACGTACAAATGTATTTTGTGTGTATTATGCAAACAATTTTGAGAGTATTGGTGTGTTCTATTTGCACATCTCGATTATAATGTTATAAATTATTATTATTCTTGTAATAATATTTAATATATTAATCGAGATTTGTTATTAGTTCGGAGGCAACATGAAAATTATCCTTTATGTTATTAAATTTGATACCGGTGATGTCGTATGATTTAATAATAAAAAGAAATCAGATTTGGTTCGATAAAAATTCTAATTTCCTAATCTGTGCCACAATCAATGATAATTTTAATTAATAATTTAAGATCACAATTTCAAACAACGTTGGTGTTGATGTTTGATTACATCATCATCGACTCAATGAGTTCTCCACGACACATTCCCTCAAAATCGATACGCGAACACGTGTTTCAGTTGCGAATTGATCGCGATAAGCAACTGAAAAACGATATTGTACGAATTACGCAATGGATTTTGAAAATGAAGATTTTACAACAAAAAACGATCAATTAACAAATCAATTAATTTCGGAAATTAAATTATCACATCGTTGTTGGGTTGTTTTTCCTGGATTTTCTGACATATTTAGTCGAAAGGAAAACATTGGGGGTTTTTTTCTCTGTTTCATTTCTCAAGATTAGAATTCGAAAACCCAGAAAAGAAAAGAAAATTTGCCAGAAAAACTTATTTACTTCCGGAAGAAAGCTTTTAAGAAGAACGAATTATTTACACCAAACATTATGTCGATTAGTTGCTAACTCGATCAATACGGTTTCTTTTATACACTGTGTTGTGGTAGGAGCTGTAGGTATTTTGTTTATTTGCGTTACTAAACTATTGGAGTAATTATCTCACTAAACGGGAGTTGTGAGTTTTTCTTCTTCTTCCTCCTCTACTGCTTTTTTTCTCGTTTTATTTTTTTTGTTGTGATTGTTGTTGTTATTGGTTTGAGATTAAAATCGATTGCGACAGGATAATTAGAAACGTATTATTTTAGCGAATAGAAACATGTCAATCCAGGTGTTTAGTAGACAATAGTTACTAGTATTTCATACGGAGGATTAGCAAGGATTTTTCTATCGTTTACAGGTGGCTACTCAGCCCATTGATTAATAATAATCCATAATCAATAACGGCATGGAGAATCTGTGCTGAAGAAAATATTAGCATTGTAGATAAAACCAAATCATTGATGCAAGAGCTTCATGCTTCAACGACACTAGTTTGGTAATCATATCAATCTTTCCATGACTGAGGTTTGTTTTCATGATTTGTTAGTGGCGCCTTTTTCGAGTTTTAACCTTATCAAATTTATTGCCAAACCGATTTCTGTAACATTTTCTAATGAGACTTTTTCCATCGTTTTAGATGAAAAAACTCTGATAAAATTTTAATTGTGTCGGCTTTTGTAATAGAATTATAATGATATCGGAGGATGATGGCACATTTTTTCTACTTATTATCATGAATTGGGATCCCATTGAAAATTGATATATTTTTTGGGGAATTTATTGTTCGAATTTTATTGATTTATTTAATGAGATTTTTCATTAACTTGTTTGAAAGCTATATGAACAGTGATAACATTGTGATTTTCGTCTAAATCCATTCTGATGAAGTATTGAATTTTATCGGTTTCATAGACTTCAACACACGAACAGACTCATATCAATTTATCTTTTCTTCTCTCATTTTGAAATAACGAAATGGAAAAATATGTGTCTTATAAAACGATTATTCGAGAATTTGGTTTAATTCAAGCACATTAAATGACAATCCAAATGTATATATTAGGGCAAACAATTAAAGCTACATCAGACAAGGGAAAAACAATAAATATCTGGTGACATGAAAGGTAACCATAGCGACAATTATAAATATTCCATAATAGTGTCCATTGAAAATTTTTTAATCCACGCCTACTGTAATAAGACTTATTTCAGGAGACGTGTGCGCCTGCTTTGATTAGATCTTGATTTCATATCAACAAATCTCTCATGATTATGAAAATAATAATTTAACGACCGTTATAAAATGCTAAATTATCGTCAGAAAAACATTGTTGAGTCGTTTAACATGTCTGGTGTTTTGTGGTAAATTGATCAAAAATATCGCTCATAACACGGTGAATCAATCAAAGATTAAATGGCGTTCGATTATGGTTGGATTTTTTCGATTGCCGAGCACCTGATCGTATCAAAAACGATCTGATAATATTAATAATATAAATTGACAAATATTTTTCGAATTCACCGCCAAATTTAAGTAGATTAGTCGACTGGAATTGAATTAATAAGTCATTATTAAAGGTAATACGATGCAAGGAAAGCCTAAACTAAATAAGACTGTCTCAGCAATTGCTATTTAATATGGTTTTGCTCAATTAAGTGGTTAATTAAAAGTGAATATGGTAATAATGCAAACATATTACCAAAAAAAACTGATTCGAATGTGAATTGGTAGAAATATACTGTGTGTTCTGTTTCAGTGGAGTTAGGACTACCAAACAATGAGTTCCTGAATTCACCAACCGATAATATTTTTTAGTCAATTAGAATAGCGTCAATTAATATAGCGTCTCAAATTCGAATAGAAAATGAACTATTAATTACTGGAAATAAATATCTAAATTTGATCTGGAATTATAAAGATCTCCATTTTATTCGTGTATAGACACTAATATTACCCGGATGGACACAAGAGGAACACGCATACGATAATGTTTTAATTTGTTGTATGAAAATCGATTGAAAATAATGGCTAAATATCATATGGGATTGTATTTCAGTGATTTATAAGCAAGTGTACTTTATAAATCACCCAGCCTCCATAGGAAAAAATCCACCCTATGTATGAGTTAATCTTCGCAATTCTTCGAAATATTGATAAACATCCAAAACCGAAAAAAATGTAAGTATAAAAGGACAAGACGGTTGGAATCTCCGAATTTTTGGTAAAGAAATCACCCAGAAATGTCTAGATCATCAACAAAATTAACTGGAACAAAAAATTTTACAGAAAAATATGAGCACAAGAAAGTAAATGATAACGATGAAGAATAAACATGAATTTAACACAAAAATAGAATTTCTCTCAATCCCTTTTATCGAACTCAATCTGAATAAAGGTCAATGAAAATGTATTGATTAATGAAAATTTTAAAAAAAATTAGGCAATCCTCCTTCTATTCGACCTTCTGTTTTTTGCAGATCTTGTTTTCGATTGGTCAAGAAGATCTCGTATATTCAAACAAAAAACGATTATCTTTAAGTGTGCAATGAACATCCGAAAAATAAGTTGGTGATAGCATTTTTATTTCCAAGTTATGCTCCGTTAATTTAATTCAATTTAATTTATTGATATTCCACTGATGTCATCATTTTTGTGAGGGCTATGGTGAAATGAAAACTATATCCAATTACAAGCTGTACCAACAGCTCGGCTGTAGATTATAATGAAATCGAATATGTAGTTTGAGTAGGAATGAATCAGAAGGTTTCAAGTCTTACCTTGTACTGATGACCAAAAAGAATTACAAAACCGGACTATTGGTGCACTAATCGGACAAAGAAGCAAAAATAATTTTAAATTTAAATCTTTTGACCAAAAATCATTCTCAGAGATATTAAAAGTTTGTTATAGTATGGCTCCTCATTTGTATCACAGGAAATTAAATTAATTAATAACGTGCATACACAATTAGTTAAAAACTACTCTGAAATAGTTCTTCGAAAGATCAGCTCCATGAAACTTGAAATTCGAATTGCAAAATTTCTTGTTCTTCAATGCCATTCATTTTATATATATATTAATATTTATATTCAATTATATATATTTCTCAGTTTACTTTTGGATAGAATCCAATGAAGCTCTAAAAGTGAAAACTGTTAATTTGGTTGTGAATAAATGCGGTGAAAAAATTTTCAAAACCACTTTCATCAAATTCTGAACAAAAAAATCACGATCTGAGATAATATTTGTACAATCATTAAACTAAACCGATTTCATACAACGATTAATGACAGTAAAATTTCACATGTCTATTATATTATGGTTGAGTGGTCGAATTAAAGTAGAGTTTTCTCACATCTGATAGCTGTTGCAAATTATTATTGTGTAAAATTAACTTTTAATTATAAGAAATAAAATTAATCAGACATGATTATAATTATTTGACAGTCTAGAGTATTGGTTTTCAAACCAAGGTTCTGCGAAATTCAGGGCCTTTGCAACGGCAGACTAAGAGGTTAGACAAGAAGAACAAAACGGAGACTGCATCTTTATCATTTTTTTCTGCACGATATCATTCTTTACGCTTTCCTTTGGAAAGGTATTTCCAATTGCTTGGCTAAGGTCCATAGAAATGGTTTACCAAACTAAAGCTGTGAAAACTACGTCAATATTTATGTCAAACATCGGACTCAATACGTACATGGATTTCTTTACGACAACATGTCCGTTATATATAAATCAAGATGTAAAGTAAAAGTTAAGAATTTCAATATTTTCCAACATTTTTGAGAGTATTTTTCACGTGTAATTTTAAGAATAAGATTAGGGCATGGTGTTCCACAATAAACTAGAGTTTTTTAAAGAGTTCCATACTCATAAAAGGTTGAAAAACAAAGATATAGGCAGATTTTCAAATGGAAATGCTACGATAGTAGTAAAAACAAATAGAGTATGGAAGATCCATTTAAAAATCCAAACGGGAAATCGAAATTTATGTCTTAATTCGTTTTTGATATTAAAAAAATTAATGGTTCAAATCATTTCTAAGCCTACATATTAATACTTCTAAAACAATGATGGTCAAAGTTGCGTTTTCTTTGGTAGAGATAAAACTCTTTTAAAAGGATGATAACCCCCTCCCTGAGAAGAAAGTTGATCTTTTCGTTAAAAAATTGTTTCTGTGAATGTTTAAAGCAATTCTTTATTTGGTTTGTCTTTTTATCCTAGACACTCTTGTATATGGTTGATTGGGAATATTATAATAATAAACTCACAAATATAAAGCTATCGAAACAGAATTGTTATCAATCAACTTTATTAATTGATATAGAATCAGATCATTGGCGATCTGTAACTGAGGAACATATATTGAAAAACGATCTTGTTAATAAGTTTGAATGTTATTACGATTAATTTGGGCTCATAAATACCAACGAAGCAAGTAATAATTTACAATGATCGGAAGGCTTTTCAATTTTAAACAATCCATAATTAGATATCTTAATGTGTATGTTTATTTTTAATAAAGAATTTCAAAACAAAACCTCAATCCATGGTGAGATAAGATTTAATCTATTATGTAACCATTCACATCACATCAGACGAATTAATTAATTATTTTTAATTAAAAGAACATAAAAGAAAGAAATTCAAAACCATCACTTCGTAATCGTTAAATATATTTTCATCAACCCATCAACTGTCGACGGAGGGGGGCGGAGTTCGTAAATTTTCTAACAATGCCACTCGAGATGTTCCTCACAAATTGGTCATAGATAAACATTTCACATTTCAAATTTATTTACAAATGCCATCCAAATAATGTTTCGTACCAATGCGAGCAAACAACATCACTTCATTTTATCATTATGGGAATACACTTCGAAAACAAATGCAATATCTGACAGAAAGTTGTGGAGTTTTTTTTTATATTTTTAACTTTCATTATGAACAATTTATTCTTCAGTTTCTCCAACAAATACCATCAGATATGAGATATGTTATTGAAATAACACTTATATTTGCAAGCAACAATGCAAATTCTATCGACCACATCCATCTGATAACAGCTCGCAACGAACAATAACGCTTGTGTCATGCTATATCATAATGATTGACCTCTATCTGGATAGCCTTGTATCATAGATATTATCTCTGCAAAACCACACGATATCCATTTGATGTAGTTGGAAATGTGCAAGTTCTGTTGTTTCATCGAAATTGTAATTGTTGGAATTAACTTTGTCACAACATCATTTATTGTTTGTTTAATCGAACCATGAATGCCAGGGCTTATCCATAATTCGGCATCGAATTCCAAACTGAAGAGCCGTTTCATATGTTGTGCGATTAAAAAAATGGGTGGTCCTTTATCAATTAATATATCAAATTTATTCATCCGGCCCATTTTTCACGAGAATGAGAAACGGTTGATTTGTCCCGAAATCGGATCGGTCCGGTACGAAAATTTTTTCGTGTAATTAAATAGCTATTCTTTGTTAGTGAGTATGATTACGGTTTATTTTTTCTTTTATTATATGAAAACAAAACGAATACATTTTATTAGCTATTATTATTATTATTTTTATATTTACTGATTTTATTTATTTTTTTTATTGTTGTCCGCCATTGGATAGCAGTAATGCAGATTAAATCTGGATTACCATTACCATGCATTTAACTATCACATTACTATCGCATTCACAAGTTCTCGGCCATGGATTATCAATCCATTTATTTCAACATGGGATCAATTTCACTGATATCCAGCTTCCAGGCATTGCAGTCGAATTCAATCTTTTTATTTAATGAGTTTTGCTTCTGGTTGTGATTTTCCAATTTTTTTTCTTTTTACAAATCTGAAAATATCCATTTAAATTGTGGGATAAACGATTGACGATTGGTGCGAACAATGTCAATGAATGATGACGATGAAAGAGTAGGTTATTTCTGTTATTCTGTCATTGTGAAAACATTGGTTCAGTTTATTGATTTATTCGGTGATGTAGCGACAATTTTATAAGAGTTTATTAACTCATCATGATCTGAAATTTCGGTTCATCTCAAATATTAAGCTTGATGGGAGTATAATTTGACGAGTTATACGTAAATAATTTTGGAGTACTTCAAAGAGAAATCACAGAATTGACACTGCAGGAAGTTTCAACCCTAACACATTTTCGAAGGAAACATCGACACAATTGTTGGGATATACTTTTGTTCTTTAGAAAGGAACAAAGAGACGTGTTCGAATAATCACTCGATAATAATTCTTAAAAATAATTCTCAACTATTTTTATCTTGGATTATATTGTTGTAATCCGAAGAATTGTATTTCGCAATGTTTTATTTAAAAAGAAATTAAATCAACCTAAAAATAATTTTTAAAAAAATCACAAAATATGCATGAAGTGTAATTTTCAAAGCATTTTACCAAAACATTGTTAGTTGGATCAAATACGAAGATCAACACCTCTCCACCATATATAGCATCACTCATATTATTTGATGTTACCTACTAGAAGTTTTATCAGTAATAAATCCACCGCGTTCTATTTTTTTTATGATTTTGTAGTAGTACTGAATGACAACAGTGAAATTTTATTTTTATGCATTTCTAGAATAAAGCGGCAGAAAAAATTGTCAAAAAACACATGATTGTTAAAAAAAATGACCCGAGTTTGATCTATAAATATCAGTCGTTAGAAAAATTGACTACCTTAATGATATCTTTAGTGGATAATGTTTTTAAGCATTATATGAAACAATTTTTGAACTCATCAGCAGATGTGATCTAATGATCCAAAAATAAATCTCAATTTTTTCCCATTTCTGATTTTAAAACCTATCCCACTATCTATTTGATATAAAATAAACCAATTAAGTATTTGAAAATAAGAAAATGATTTTTTAAATGATTTAATAAATCGATATTTATTTAAATTTTATTTAACCTATCCTTGGTTTTAATGATTGAAAATGAAGTTTTGATTATGTGTTTATAACTGAAAATAAAACCAAAAACAACGCAGTTTTAGCAAATTTCATTGAACTTAAAAAACATCTGCTCAGTATACCGCTATAAATTAAAAGGTATTGTTACTTTCTTCCATTGCTTTATATTTAATATATTAAAATTATCGATACAGCTTCATATATTACTTAATAAGATACAAGTTAGATCAGCTTGGCAACTATAGCATTTAATTGTAGGTTAATAATAATAT
Source organism: Platydemus manokwari (assembly GCA_037951405.1). NCBI lineage: Eukaryota > Metazoa > Platyhelminthes > Tricladida > Geoplanidae > Platydemus > Platydemus manokwari. The sequence goes on along the minus strand of JBBMOY010495553.1, from coordinate 2,530 downwards.
AATTCTCGAAATGCCGGATATACTTGCATGAAACTGTATATTTTTATTTGATAATACTAAAGCCATGATAAGAATATGATTATAATTATTATTTATTTCACTATCGGTGATGTTTATATAAAATTATTTTTATTTACGTTATTAATTTTGTATCTATGTCCATGTTTTGTTTACTAATAACGAAAAATCGTTTAATTTTGAGTTCTAGCAAGGTTTGTATTTAAATCCACCGATAAACCTGAATCGAGTAAGAATCTCGTTGGAATATTACTCTAAATATGAATGTACCAATAGCCGCTGAGATCGTCATTTTCTAGTGACATATTTTCTAGTTACAAAAATGATCAGGATTTAAATGATATTATGGGTTTCACAACTAAAATGTTTGTAACGGAAGGATCAATAAAAATACCAATACTGGCTTGTTAACCACCAATTATATTATGAAATTTGAATCGATATCGCTATGTTTGGTTTCTAGATTTTATTTCTTATTTAAAAAAGAGAGTTTTATCATCTTTATTATCGGTATCAGTGAAAATTATAATTTTCAAAATCAAAACTACGAATCGAACAACAAAGTGTTTCGAAAACTACTCAAGAATATTCAATAAATCTTGAAGGAGTCTAAACCAATTTGTCTTCTTTGTGATTGGAATTGTGACATATATGTGCGTGTGTGTGTGTCTATGTGTTGGTATCCAATAGAAAATACCAATTTAAATCGTCTTCTTATGTAGGATATATTTCATGTATCGACCATGTTATTCTGTCACGTAACGATCTATTATAGCCTGAAATGTATTTATAAAATTAGGATTCGTGGAATATGTACACCAATCTCGAATTGTCCGAATATAAATATTATTTATTTATTCTTTTCTATCTAATGAAACAAATCTCTCAATTCCAAGCGGATATCATTTGAATGATGTTTAATAAATTTATACAGATCCACCGATACCAATCAATCACTTTAAACATCAGAATATCACCAAAAAGGTAGTCTAATAAAATAAATTTCAAGTCAATTTAATCAAACTGAAACTTAATGAATTTTCAAAAAAAATCGATGGAAATTTTTCATTGTGTGAATAGCTGTATAGTAGAAGCGAATTTTTCGGTTGAATAAATATCCCATTTCATGCTCTGCACAGAGATGTGTGCACTTTGATCTCCATGGTTAGCTTGATAATCACCAATGATATGATATATAATTACTGAAATAGTGATTCTCCTTTACTCTGACTACAGGTCTTTCTCCCGTCGAGATGTGAAGTCTTGAACCGATTAGGCGAAAATTTAATTAATAAACTAACGGATTTAACTCAAGCTAAATCTAAACATATAAGATTGGAAGAAGCGATTTAATAAATAATCCCAATTATTTTTCATATTTTTCTTGGTTGAAATACGACAGGGTTTCAGTCAACTAATGGGTTTGTTGCTAGGGCTAGGTGGAGTCAATATTGTTGAGTAGATTATTAATGAAAATGATGGTAATTATACTCGATTTGCATTGCTTACAGTTGCTTATCGGTAAGATACAAATGGGATATTTTGTAAAAAATATTCAACTGTTATTGCTGATTCAAGATGAACATTGTCTGTCTGGATCGATAGAAAATATTTTTTGTATAAAATATAAATTAAAGAAACCTTTGAAATTATTGAAATGGTTCTAGAATTCTGGAAGGGGATGCTATGGCTCCTAATCACGACTGTATATATAATCAGAAATTATGTCACTTACATTTATTTTATAGCTACTATATTGATCGAGAATTTTGTTTTGATTTTATATTTCAGTGCCTATCAAGAATCCCTTGGACTTCCAACGTATACTCGAACCGTTGAAATACTTATCTGTAATTACAGAATTATTGCTGGCATTTTGTGATTTTAAAATTAATTTTAAAATTTCGAAAACCAGTTAATAATATTTGATTTCCTCATTGTTTTAAAATTTTTTATTATGGTTCTTCTTTCGATAAATAATGTTAACAATGCAGTCGAATTCGGTAGATATCACTTTATCAGTTCCATAAAAAATTGTAATATTAAATGTGTTTAATGAAAAAAAAATTTCAAGTCATGAAAATTTCTCAAAAACAAAACACATGCGATGAGACATTTTAGATTAAACTAGACAAGGAGTGATTTAAAGACTGAAGCTGCCTCTTGTAAATTTTACATGGGATACATTTTCCATCAATACACCACACAAAATTTAACGATAATTAATAAAGTGATTTTACCAATTGCATATCATGAGAAGGCTCTAGAAATATCTCACGACAATCCCTTTGCGGGACATCTCGGATTTAACAAAACCAAAGATCGATTACTAAATCATTTTTATTGGCCTGGTTATGTAAAAAGTATCAGATCGTATTGTCGTTCCTGTACCAATGTCAACACACAACAAACAAAGGTAGATATTCAAATGCTCGTGTGTCAGAACCGAATTTAGCAGCAAGACCATTTCATAAGATCGCTGTAGACATAATAGGGCCTAACAATACAACTT
>JBBMOY010494442.1:0-11735 GCA_037951405.1 Platydemus manokwari | reverse complement strand
CAACATAAATCTTTACATTTTATTTATCACTGAACAGATACTAAACTTAAAATCGATAACTGAATAGAAATCATATGGAACAGGATATTTATTGATTGATTGAGAATATTTGTATCTGCACACCAAATGTTATTTTCAAAATTTTTAAGAAAATCTAAATTAACTTGTAGTTCATTATTTTTGATCAATGAATCTAGCTAGATTACTTCGATGACCATCAGCATTCAAAATTGTAGACTTATCAAATAAAATATGCTCAACTAACTCAATCTATTAACATGAATGTATTGATTCGTTTAAGAGGAACTGGTTCGTATTCTTGGCTACCAATAATTTTTATAAATAACTGTATATCGCTTCTCTAGTCTTGCCATCACAGCTTCAGATGACCATTCACATTTTCAGTCCAATATTTCTTAATATTATTCTAAGTCACAGGTTCGAATCCCAACTAATCACATTTTTAGTTAATTTCCTAACAATTCCTTTCACGAATTTCTGTGATTAAATCAATGTCGATTTCGATATTATTTCTTTACAAATGATTGTCAAACAATTTCTGATCGAGATTCATATTTTCATATTTAGAAAGAATTATGACAGATAATTAACCCGAAGTCGTAGTTTAAACTACAATAAGTCTCACATTCACTTGATACACATTATTTACACATTATTGTTTAAGATTATAATCATTCATTTCAATTGTTATGTTGTAACTGAAAAATTAAATCGATTTAGTTTTAAAGAATGGCTATGAATAAATGGTTTTGACATCAATAAAAGTAAGTAAAGCTGAAGAACAACAATATTCAAAAATTTTGTTAAATCAAGCTATCGTCTTATTTCCTACATCTTTTTGAAATCAGTAAAAACCACAATTAGCAATAGAAGAGGGAAATTAAAATTTAAAAGGTATTAAAAATAAACAAGAAAATATAAATAATGTAAATTCAAAGAAAAATATTCAAGAAAATAAACCAAAATCTGCATATGCAAATCCTAATTTATTAAAATTCGATTGGGAAATATCATACTCAAGTCCATACATATTATCTTTCGAATTAAAGATTTTAAATGGTATGGATTTCTTATTTATGAAAATCAATGTAATTCAATATTTAATTATTGAATTCGATAATAATGCTTATTCAGCTGATGCAAATAATATTCCATTAACACCTAATTTTAAGAGTTTAATTCTTGGAGATATAGATAATGAAAATAATATTAACATCTAATTTCCAATATTTTAAAAATGTGGGTAGTTTGAGATTCGAATCTGTGCCTTATGATTATGTTACGAAATATTGGAATTGCAATGTCTCACACTTTGTAAATAAACAATTTACATCCAAGTCCATATAGTGAAGCCCTTGACAAGACGCTTCATTTGCTGGGTATATTAATGAACGGTTTTTTACTACAAGTCTCACGTCACTGGGTTTGTCATTTTAGACAATTGCATTTGATAACAATTGGATTGTAACGATTTTGATAAGAACTGTTAATTGCTCATCTATCGTACTCACTGAAATGGTTTCTCCAATCACAGATTTTAGTGCAACCTTGTACAATAGATTTTGTTATATAAATCATAACAAGCTTTAAAACACTCTATATCTTGTCAGTATGAGTCTCTCTTACAAAGAAATAATCAATTTATCTTCCAATTTGAACTTGGATAAAATGTGATGATCTTATGGACGATAACTGTCATTACTTGTTTGAGCACCTAATATTTTGCTGTTACGCTTGAGCTGAACCTCAAGGCAAGTTTGAACTAAACTCGAAACTCTTGTAATTGTACTCCTGAACCTGATAATGTGAATTATTCACATAATGTACATTTGAATAATACGTCTATTTGATAAGGAAGTTGCACTCAAATAAACAACCATATAAATAGGCTCACAACATCAGTAGACTTACTCATTATTAAACCACTAGCAACAAAATTCAGTTGCGTAAGAGATCAAGCCAGTCAAATTGCTCAAATCTTCGAAAGTCATATACCCAGTAAATTACTGAAAGATCACTTTGATATTGATTTTATTTTGAGAAGATTTTTCAATCCAACACCAATAAGAGGATCAGTAAGCATTAATAGTGGTAAGATCATTAGTTATTTACCTCAACATCCTCTTATTCCTCTTATTTATCGGTTTTGATTGAAAAGCTGTTAAAAAATTGATTTTACTCCTCTGTCGTTTAAGTGCACAGAAATATTTGTAAAATCAAAACTTCTTATCTAGTGAATAATTATATTTCAATCTCATGATAATAAAACATTGTTCCAACATCCAAGGTCTACATTGATATAATCGATTTTCTTATTTCTGGTGTATCAATGGTGAACTGAGAAGGATAGTTTTTTTCAAATTGGTCATCTAATAAAAATCAATTAAAAATTATCTAATATCAGGTGTCAATAGAGCACATTATGGTTTAACTGAAATTAATAAATTGCTAAACAAAAATCAGCTGGACGTGGTGGTGCGCGTCTGTAACTCAACTACCTGAGAGCTGGATTTGTGAAGTTTGAATGAAGGGTGATTAAATAATAGTTCATATTCACCATGATGACTTACGAAAGGTTAGCGCCGTGAGGGTTCTATTGCTAAATCATATTCACCATGATGTTTAGCTTGGAATTGAATAGAAAAAAATACAGATGTACTTTCTGCCACCATGCTGAAAGCACATAAAGATATTAAAAGTGTATCGAAATTCTAAGCTGATATCAAGCAATTCAAATCAACACAAATCTTTTGAATAAATTATTTCCAAATCGAATAGAATTTTAATTTATAAAAACTTATTTGTTATCGTTTCTTAATTTGAAAACATGCACTTATTAGGGGGTATCTTTTTTTATTATTTTAGGGTGTATAATAATAACCTTTTTCTCACTTAGATTACATAAACCTACATTACTTGCTCCTAGTCTTGGATCACAAGCAGACTCTAATTGGTTTTTTTGGTCTGGATATCTTATGTTAATATCTATTACTGACAATTCATCACCAGTATAAACATCGTATCGAATTTTATTTGGATTCATTTTTATAAATCTTACTTTAAAATATAAAATCTACTCATACGTACTAGTACGAGTAAGACTGATGGTACGTTGAAACATACTATGAGTATAAAATTTTATTGATATTATATGTATACTATATTTATATTGTATATCAGTAGAGGTAAAAGAGCTATTATAAATCACATCTCACTTCTAACAACACCTTTAAATATTCGTTCGCTATCGTAATTTTGTCACATTGTGAAAAATTTTTTTAAAAACCGATCATTTAATAATTAAAACAAAAGTACTTGGATTGATTGAGAAGTGAAACCCGATAAATCAATTTAACATCAAAAAATATTTGGAATAATTTCATTTATAGTTCTAGATATATTTATTTTTTCGCAGTCAATAACTAACATTTTATAGTCAGAATATCAGTAATTAAAACAAACAACTGACAAATAAATTGATTGACATTCTGAATGCATGAGTTAAAGTATATTAGGAATTAAATTCATTGGCCCATGAAAAATATTTTCATCTGGTAACGAAATGTTATTTATAAAATTCTTGAGAAATACTGAATTAACTAGAGTACTTTATTCTTAATCGATGAAGATAGCAAAATTAGAAATTGTAGAGGAACCGGTTTGTATTCTAGATTGCTCATATTTTTTATGAATTACTGTGTATTGATTCACTTATCTTGTCATCACACCTTCAGATGATTATTCAAATTACTTCTCTCTCACTAATCTTTAAATTTTTAAAATATCTATTTTTCAGCAGACATACTTTTTCGATCACTGATGATGTTTGGTAAATGAAAAATATCGAAATTATTAATTATTTGGCTTAAGTTAAGAAAATTAGACCTTTGACCTACTTTCGTTATTATGAAATTTAGCGCCTGAAATAATTTTATAACTTAACTTTATATGTTTTTAAATTTAAGTTTTTAAATTTAATTTTTTATAATTATAAATCGAGTTAGTTAATCACAGATATGTTTAATAATATCATTGGTTATTTTTATGAGTTATTGTAAAAATTTAGATGACATCTCAATTTGCTTCGTGTGTTAGAAAAAGGATCCTCGCTAATTTTCAATAAATTGCAATTCGACCTTCTATTTTCATTTTTTCAAATAATCAAATTTTAGGAGATTTTTAAGATCTAGTTTATTTAATATTTTATTTCAAACAACTAAAATTCTTCTTAAATACTTTAATAAAAAATTAAATAAATGTTTTTTAAAGAATATAATTAAATAAACTATATAAATTTTCGCAATACCCTTAAACAAATTAAAAAATTTATTTTGGTACCCTTTTTTACCTTTGGCCAATTATTTTTTCATAAAAATATGTGAGAAGAATTATTTAAAAATCAATATAAATGTGAGTGTCTCAGCGCTTATATAAAGTATTCTCGATGTATTCGTATTGTATTCAAGATGTTTCATATACATACAATAATTCGACATCATCCTTCTATTAGTAGTTTTTTACATCCAACTTAATCTTCAGTATTCATCTAATATTCGTGCGTGTATTTATATTAAATTAGTGATTTTGAATTGTATTAGTTGTGATTTTTTTTGTCAAGTAATAAAAATCAATTGAAAATTATCTACTTTCAGTTGTCAATAGAACACATCATCGCTTAGTTGAAATTTATAAATAGCTAAACAAAATTCAGCTGGACGTGGCGGTGCGCGTCTGTAACTCAACTACCTGAGAGCTGGATTTGTGAAGTTTGAATTATGGGTGATATATTGTTAAATCATATTCACCATGATATTCTGTTTGGAACTGAGTTGAAAAAATATTATAAAATCAAAAAAATCAAAAAATCAAAAAAAAAAAAAAAATTCAAAAATAAAAAAAAAAAAAATTATAAAATGAAAAAATACAAAAAAAAGCAATAAACCAAAAACGGAAAACAATCGAGTAGATCGACTAAAGTTATGTCAGATCGAAAGAGGAAAACCGAAAAAAAATATAAAACGAAGTCTAAGCTGATATCATGCAATTCAAATCAACACAAATCTTTTGAAAAAATTATTTCCAAATCGAAAAGAATTTTAATTTTTGAAAACTTAATAGTTAATATGAAATCGTTTCTTAAGTCCAACAAGGATGTTGCACTGATGTATAATAATATAATAAACCAAGAAGCAAACCACATCTACGAGTTAAAATATTTTGACAACCGATGTAATATATAGGTTGTTGCTCAAAATCCTTCTAGTAGCACTGTTTTTATGTAGGACAATTATTCTTAACTTTTTGAAAAGAAATAATATCGAAATTGAGAGTGATTTGATCACAGGAATTCGTTTTAAATTAGAAATTAATTAAAAATTTGATTCGTTGGGATTCGAAACTGTGCCCTAAAATTAGATTAAGAAATATTGCATTGAAATATCATGTTTTATCACTTCGCAAACTTCTTTATACATTTTTATTCTTTTTACTGCTTAAACCAATATGAAATGTTTCCCCAATAATTGATTTTATTATCGTGAATAAACCAATTCCAACTCCACAATATAAAGTAATTATAAGTTAAATTCCAACATCAGAAAGAGTTGGTAAAATAATTGACACAACCGCTAAAACACAACCATATATGATAATTGAATACTTTAAACCATTATCTACTTTACTTCATTTAATTTTTTATTTATCATAATGATTTGATAATTCTTCTAAAACTGTTTTCTTATTCCAAAATTTTTCTATTTTAAAGATGTTAATATTTATTTTTCACTTATCGTTTTCATAGCTTAGAAAAGATGGACTCATCGTTTTAGAATCTGGTGGGGCAATTGAATCATTAAAATTATCAAGGTTAGGGTAAAGTTTTTGATCTTCCATTTTATTTAATTTAATATAGAATTTAGTAATACTCCAAATCACGATAATTTTCTGTAAAAAAAATCTTTGATGTCTGAACTTTCATTATCGGATAAACTTTTATTAAATATTATAAATTCCAGGAGATTACTCTTTGATGATCTATTAGAAAATATATTACCAATAAATTAAATAATTTTATATAGTCTTTAAATCTTTAAGTAATTTATTAATTAAGTAAATAGAAAACCCATTATTTGGTGGTTTATTAAATTCACATATTAATAATTTAGGTTTTGTAGATATAGAATTTCGTTTCTTTCTTAAATAAGGATAAGAGCTTTTATCAACACACACACATATTTATAGATTTTGTTTCATAATTATTAACCAAGAAAGCACTTCCATGTTTTGCTCCAGTACAAATTCCTTTTACACCAACATGTTGAAAAAAGTATATCACAAATTTATTGAGTCTACCTGCTGTAGATCGCGATAAATACTCATTAGATTCTGTCTATCTAACTCCAAAAAGATGGCGGTTGAATAGTAAGATTTATTTTTAAAACAACTTTACGATCGTTTATTTAAATTGCAATATCACAATCAAGAGTCCAATCTTATATTCAAGTTAACAACAAATCACATAACCAGTTCGCTAACAATTTTTATCTACTACTGACCTATGTTACAATACAAGAGGCGCAATAAACAGTTACAGACTCACTACACTAAACGTTTTTGATTTACCGATTTTAGAGAGCAACGTCCTCGAATATTTTACAATTAAAGTTGATGAGTGTACAAATATTCTGGAAACAATTTCCTCGAATATTACTCTCTGAACAAAAATAACATCTATTCGGTTCCAATAAAAATATTTCTAATTTTTCAATATCCGTAAATCGATAACCTTCCGAAATTTCCCTTCAGTTTTCTGTATTCAAAGAAGTAGTATTATAGAACAAATAAATGTTAAGATTATCCTGTAAAATATAAATCACAATACAAATGAATATGATTGCATTACAATACCATTAAGTTCAGATCAGACATCGAAAATAAGAGAAGATCCAATGAATGCAGATCAATCATTAGAATCCACCAATGAATTTCCACAGAAACTAGATGATGATTTGTTAAAGGTTAAAGGCAGTGGTTAGAATATATTTGAATTAGGGGCATAAAAGTAAACATTTCAAACATAAATGTACTATCCTGAAGTAATTATGTATCTTTATCTTTTGTCTCTAATAATATAGTTGATGTAGAGAATTATTTATATCAATTCACAAAACATTTTGACTAATTAAATATAGATGGAGTAACATTTCCAATACCCATTAGTGAAATAAAAAATATATGAAAAGAACAATAATTTAAAATCAATGCTGATGAAATAAAATGCCTAATTAAGGAAGGAAAGAAGAAAGGAGGAAAAAAAACTATAAATTATTTCTAAAATATATTTCTAAAAATAAAGAATATAATCAAGATATCAAGTTGTTACATTTAGAAAAACAATGGTAAAACCCATCATGCTCTCATTAAAATTTTAAACAATTTATGGGTGGAGAATTGAATTATAAATGAAAACAAAATGATAAATTAGATGTCTGTGATAAATGTTGTTCTTACTTTGTAAAAGAAAATGTTTCTATAAATCACCAAATAATATGTGGAAAAGATGGAAAAAGATAACCAAAAATAATTCGGCCAAATATGAAAGATAATGGAAATGAACAAAGTTTCCCTTACAACAACATGTTAAAATTTTAAAACATAAACATCAAATACCAGTTCCTTTTATAATTGTTGCTGATAAAGAATGTGTAAATATTCCAAAAGAAGAACAAATAGGAAAAGACACTGAAATCATAAACAACCAAATTCTTTCTTGTATATATTTGAAATTGGTTTCAAGATATCCTGATATAATAGAAAATGAAAGAAAATTATTTAAGGAGAGAATTGTATTAAGAAATTGATTGAATGGATTATGATGGCTTGATATAATTTTCCAATTGTTTGATAGACGCCATATTTTATTGTATTTTTTGTTTTTCTCTTTTTCAGAAAAACGCCTACGCTTGATAAAGGCTGATGAATTACTGCACCAATCTCACTCAAATATTTAATGATAATTCAATAAATCAATTAATATCGTGTTTATTGATTCTAGGTCTATTGTTCCATTATCACTCGAGTTTTATTTAGTATTTTTAATTTTATCAAATGTGAAATAGCTGATGATTTGATAATTAATTGGATCATTCAAAATTATAAGCACGTGTCATCACAATCCAAATCAATTATTTATTTATGCTCCTCCATTCTTTCGTGTCTTTTATTGTACCTTGTTATGGTAGCTTTTCACGTGTCTGATCCACTATTGGAATTGTATCTTTTCCTTTAGTACCAGTTAACATTATTTTCTCATCATCAGTAACGCTTTCACGCATCATCTTACAAGGAAACGAGCAAATGTCCTCTTTGAATAATCAATAATAAATTTTTTGGCGTTACTTCAATACGATTCTTAGTCAATAAATTTTATATTTGATTTAATAAAATTTTTAATATTGATTTATTGATTTATTTCAAGTTAAAGATATCAAATTTGAAAATCAATCAGATAACAAATGTAATTTTATAACATTTGTATGCTTGATAATATTCAATGAAAAACTCGCGAATTCATTTCTCATATTTCTAAAGATTTACAAAACCATTGATTTGAACTGGAGTCAATCAATGATCAATTTAGAGTTCATTCTGCAATAATTTACAAGTGAACTATTTTATCGATTTCACTATAATTTATGAACAATAACATTTAATTAAAAATAAATTTAAAATTATCTACTTTTAATTGTAAGTAGAAGCGATTATTATTCAATTGAAGTTAATAAATATAGAATAGGAAAATGGCTGGGCGTGGTGGTGCGCGTCTGTAACTCAACTACCTGAGAGCCGGATTTATGAAGTGACGAATAAATACAATGCTATATGATTATCCCACAAGCTATACAAACAGACCATGGTAAAGACAAACATCTACAAAGATAGAAGATAGAAGTTTAGAACCTGGGGCTGGTGTAGGAAGGGATATTCATGTGCTCCATCACAACATAAATCTTTTCATTTTGTTTATCACTAAAAATGTTTTTGAAAATATATTTAAACTTAAAATCGATAAATGCATAGAAATCATATGGAACAGGATATCTATTGATTTATTGAGAATATGAACACCAAATGTTATTTATAAAATAATCATAAAAATCTAAATTAACTTGTAGTTCATTATTTTTGTTCAATGAATCTAGCCAGATTGTTTCGATTACCATCAGCATTCAAAATTGTAGATTTATCAAAGAATATAACCTCAAATCATTCAATCCATTAGCATGAATGTATTGATTCATTTAAGAAAAACCGGTTCGTATTCTTGGCTGCTCATATTTTTTATCAATTATTGTATATCGCTTCTCTAGTCTTGTCATCACAACTTGTCATCACAGCTTCAGATGATAATTCAAATTTTCAGTCCAATATTTCTTAACATAATTTTAAGTCACAGATTCGAATCCCAGTTATTCGCATTTTTAATTAAATTCTGTGATCAAATCAATGTCGATTTCGATTTTGTTCTTTACAAAAAGTTAAGAATGATTTTATTTTTACAAAATGATTGAATTTGACATAAATTAAATAATTTGAAATAAAATTTTTATTTATTTGTGAAAAAATAGTTCAATAGCATCTAATAAAAAATAATGTTCAAATTATCTACTAATAGTTGTAAGTAGACGCGATTATCATTTAATTGAAGTTAATAAATATAGAATTGGAAAATGGCTGGACGTGGCGCGTCTGTAACTCAACTACGTGAGAGCCGGATTTATGAAATATTGGATATTTGCATTGTTACACGATTATATCGCAACCTAATCGACCAGCACTTGTCGGCGAACAACTGTAATGCCGGATCCGATAACAGTTGTTCTCCAACCCGGGTTCTGGTGTTAGGAAGTGAATAATCATGCAATACAAATATCCAACATAAATCTTTACATTTTATTTATCACTGAACAGATACTAAACTTAAAATCGATAACTGAATAGAAATCATATGAAATAGGATATTTATTGATTGATTGAGAATATTTGCATCTGGACATCAAATGTTATTTTCAAAATTTTTAAGAAAATCTAAATTAACTTGTAGTTCATTATTTTTGATCAATGAAACTAGCTAGATTGCTTCGATGACCATCAGAATTCGAAATTGAAGACTTATCAAAAAATATAAGATAAAATCACCCAATCCTATATTACGGGTTTATTAATTCTGTTGAGTACATCACCAATCAATGAGAAGAGTCACAAGAACCAGCCAAAGAATCCGAAAAAGGTTAATACACATAGAACCGATGAAAACCAATGTTAACCAATCAGAGTCGTTCTACTGTTAAATCATATTTAGAAGCTACGAATCAACAGGTGCATACCTCCAAATGGCAGCAAGCTGAAATATTACTTGAGCTATAAGGAAAAACTCAAGTAAATCAATCCACAAACAAATTCACCAAAATGGAAAACGAAGATCCGTGACATCACATACACAACCAATAGGACTATAAAAGAAGCTCGAGTGCCTAGCTTATGTGTGATTTTAATCATCAATCTTTTTCATTACTTTTCATTCTGTATTTGATTTTCAGGTGCTGATTTTGTCTTAAGTGATTTTCTGAATTGTAAAAAGATTCGCTGTTGTTATTGCTGAGACTTTGAGTGTAATATTTTAGTTGATACAATTTTTTTTATCATAACAATATGTGAGAAGAATTGTTGGAAAATCAATAAAAATGTGAACAATCTGGGATTCGAACCACCGCTTGACATTGATATAAAAGTGTTCTGATATTTTAATAATTGTTCATGGCTTTGATAAAATCAACGAATTGTGATATTTTAGAAATCTTTTATTCAAAAAATTATTTATATTCATATAGAAAAGTGATATTGTTATTGTTATTGTTATTGTTATTGTTATTGTTATTAATAATTTAAAAACATGCGCTTATTAAATAATTTAAAACAATCTCTCAACTGTAAAAGTTAAAACATTTCATGCTGATTTCGTTGTAAAATAGTTAAACCAAACTGCTTATAGTTCCCCTTAAACATTCTGTTTTACATTTTTATATTTATTAAAACAAATTGAGTGACAATTTATAATTTTATTTTACGTCTAAATGTTTATCAAATTTTTAAATCGAAGTAATGCCAGTTATAGCGCTTGTAGAAAATAAAATTGTAGACAAAAATAGAAATCATTTTTAATCACATTGTCACTCAATTATTTATTAATAATATCTTACGGCACAGTTTCGAATCCCAATTACTCACATTTTTAATTAATTTCCTAACAATTCCTTTCGCGAATTCCTGTGATCAAATCGTTGTCAATTTCAATATTATTTCTTTACAAACCCTAACTAATGATTGTCAAACAATTTCTGATCGATTTTCATGTTTTCTAAATTTCGAAAGAATTATGACAGATAGTCAACCCGAAATCAAAATTAAGTCTACAATAAGGCTCACAGTCACTTGATACACATTATTTACGACTAAAATCATTCATTTCAATTCCAAACACGTTTTCAGTCCAATATTTCTTAATATAATTTCAAGGTACTGATTCGAATGTCAACTACTCACATCACAACAAATAAAAAGTGATAATGAATAAATTTTTATTTTAAATTTTATTTTATTTTATAAAATTAAAATCAATAAATAATGAAATTAAGTCGATATTAAATATTCAAAGT
>JBBMOY010493331.1:0-11737 GCA_037951405.1 Platydemus manokwari | reverse complement strand
ATTGCCCGAAAGATGGGGAAATGTTGTAACTTCCGATGGACATTACTTTGGATAACAGAATTGTACAAGATTTTCTTCAATTGTTCTAAAAAATTTCCGGTTTTTAAGTTATAGACCAAATATTATATATTCTTTAAGCTCCAGCGTATTTCAAGTATTCTAAAAAATATATAATTTAAAACGGCAAGGCAACTAATGCTATTAAGTTCTTGGTAAAGTAGCAGTTTCAATCTTGAGGCGTGGGTTAATTCTTTTTAATTTATTTGTGAATATTTTTGGTAATTATGAACAATTAATCGTATACAACTTTTGTCTATCTAGACTAAAATTGGCTTCAAGTTCGATCAGTCGATCGCGATCGACCGGTTGGCCACCCCTGGTATAACTGATATAACTATCAGAACCCAATATCGCTATGAACCCGGTTAGTATTTCACGAACACCTTTAATCATAGATGTAAAAATGTCCCGTAAAAAACAATATTTCAGAATATTTACGGTTTCTCTGTTACATAATAATGTAGATTTTTAACGGTCTAAATGTGGTTAAATTAACTCGCTGTTATATATACCTAATTTAATCTTTCTAATTTTTCTCATTAATTTTTACTTAATATTTTTATTTTCTGTTATTATTTAATTAATTAATTTGTACTTGCATTTCCTCACGAAATATCTCTGTAAATCACATAATTAAAATAAATTACCATAACAACATAAATAACTTTTACGGTAACAATACAATAAATAAGATGCCTAATATAAATTGGAAGGTGGATATGAATATGTGACAGTTATTGACAATTATTATTGTAGTTATGAAAATTAATTTTTGATAATTATCTAATTGTATCAGAATCATTAGAAAATTCAACAGTTTTTTTGTTTCTTAATCTTATTTATATTGCCTTTTGATTTTGCAATTTTATCATTTTTGTGATTTTTTTAAATCGTTTCTTGTCTTTTAATTCTTGAAGCACTTACTAACGTTGTTAAAATGTCGAGACAATATTTGAAGGAGAATATTAAAGAAATTTATTGCATCAATGAAAGGACAATATAATTTAAGAAGTGATAATTCCTAGTAATTTGGATAATCAACTTTCTAATTAATAATTTAAATGACCAAAAGACTCACCCCTTCTAGATACCATCTAACATGTTTGCTTAAACGAATATCATCAAAATTTTTGCATTTTCAACAAGACAATTGAACATATTGTTGTAAAATCATTTGTAGGAGTTAACCTGTGTATCATTAGTGGCGGTAAATAAATCTTTAAACACAAAGATACATGTTGATTAAATAATTTTAGAATATAATTGTAAATAACTTTCAAACACAAAAATACACTTGAAAACTCACGTTGTTGAATTTCAAACATCATATAAATAACAGAAACCCAACAGAAGATTGGCCGAGAATAAGAATATTTATTTAATAACTTCAAACTGACAAATGCGTCTGGAAACTGTGGTGATGACAAAAATTTCATCGATTAGTATTTGCATAGGTGAAAGTTTTTTATATAATAATGGCACTATATATAAAGAGAATATTAATAGAATGCTACAATACCCTGCTGCTTCTTCATCGATTATTTAGTGGTTGCTTATTGTCGTGATTGGAGATTCACTGGGGATATTATTTGCGGAAACGTATGTTGATTTTCTGTGTTTAAAAATGTGTTTTGTGTGATTGTAACCAATCTAATCAAAACAGCAATGAACAACAATACAAACTGTACACATGAACTCAACAAATCAATCCTGCAAATATGTACAACAAAAAATAGTCGACAATTGAATGAACAATAAACTGGTGAATGTGTGCTTAATAACAACAAATGCATTTGTGATTTTATGTAATGCTATAATTTTCAAAATAGATTTTAAAACGCGGAATGTATAAAAATCTAAATCCAATACTGTAAAATGTGGCTTTTTCACACATAAGGTAATTCTAAAATGAAAATACAATATTTTAAATAATAGTAAAATAATAATAATTCTACTTTATCAAAAAGGTCAAAAATATTTACCGAATTTTAAAAATCATAATCGTTGACGATTGGAGTAAATGTATAAATCATTTCTAACCGATTAAAATAATAACTTGGAGTAATATATAATAGACGAGAAAATACAAGTAAAATTAAAATAATTGTCGGTACCTTTATCGCTATGAACCCATTATCCGGCATTGAAAACCCACTTAACAAGTAACTAAAACAAAATCAGAAGTCGATATAGTAGGAGAATTTCTATATTTGGTTACTAGTTGTTATCACCTTATTTCAATTTCAGCATCCCTTTTATCTCTAGATCACGCACTAGAGTGGTCATTGGAGCTAGAGTCGGACAATATTATTTTGTTGTTTAATGGTTTTAAATTTGTAATCTAACTCGAATGTATTTATTTCATTACATATCATTCTCTTGATTCTATAAAATAATTTCAGATTCAGTAATTCAAATTCAAGTAAATGGTCCGTCTGATAATGAGAATTATTTTTATCGTTGCAACTATTCAATAAAGTAGCAAAATAAATCTATGGTTATTGAACACAAATTTGGGAATAGAGGCCTAATTTTACTAATTTGAAATTTATATAATGGTCAACACAATATTGTAGAAGCCTTCCACAAAAAGCGCAGAATAAAAAACAAAATTATAAAAAATATACTATATATATGCTAGATGTAAGTGGTTTTCAGTACAAAAACCTAGAAATTATTTTACCGTTTTTAATACCATGAGAAGTAAAATTGACTCGTCACTTATCCACCCACAGATTTCATGGCATTGTTGTCATTTTCTCAATTTTTCTAAAATTATGATATAAGCTAAACATTCATTCGGTGACGAAGGTAATAATGAATTATGCTATTAATGATTTGTTCTATTAGGGACTTCAGCTTAACATGAGGACTAAGTTAGAAGAAAAATAACGATTTAAAGAGATTGATATGTGGCGGCCTACAAAAATATTTTAAATAATTTCTGTTCAAACCAATCACAGGTGATTATGTACTCAGGTTCACGATTTTTTAGTTGTCCTTCAATATAAAATGTAATACAATATTCTCTTCCTTTACCACCACTCCTAACCGCCAATTCCTCATATCCGTCACATTTTTCCAATAGAAAGTTCATTTGATTGTTCTTTATTATTTTTCTTATAAAAAATCCTCTTAACCGCTACACTTATCCAATTCCCCTAAATTGGCGGTTAGGAGGAGGAACACTGTATTTCGCTAATCCTTGTTTTTCCAAATTTTATCGACTGTCTTCTACGAATTTTATGTAACCCTTTTATAAATCAAGTAAATGATGGTTTATTATTAAACCTGATTGTTTATAAAAATTCCCGAAGATTACAATTAGAATCTATGAAATGTGTTCCAGTGAAACTCTTTCGGTGACATTACATTAGTAATAATATTAGCCCTTTAAATTGTAAAGAATTAATGATAAATAAATAATTATCTGTAAATAAATTACGATGTGATCAATTTTCATTAGAACTGATTTTAACACAAACTATAAAATTACTTGAAAACTTAACCGAAGACAATTTGTATTGATAGCTTCTTCTGATTTGTTATTTTGCTGATAGTTTCCAATCAATTTACGAGAAATATTTAAAATACTAAAAACAAATCCGAATTTCCACAAATAAAGTTTTCAACATGATCTGATCAATAAATTAGCATTTTGGAATAAATTATCGTATAAATTAGAAATTCATTGAGAAAAGAGGTCAAATATAAATATTTCATTTTTGATAGTCTTTCAAACATTAATAAAAAATGAAAATTATGAATCGATATATTTTACAAAGTTAACTTCATTCTTTGTAAATAAATAAATTCAATTGTTAAATAATATCGATTTTAACTGATCAGTGGAATTTATATCGATTTTAAATAAGAACAGAAAATAATGAAAAAATCTCATGTTTACAAAACTAAAATATTTAACCCGATTTTTACTGACCTATTTGAAATGTGACAAATAAATAAAGTAATCCATTGATTTTTAAAACCATGAAATTAATAAAGCAATGATACCAAACAAATGCCGACGAGAGAGGATAATATCAATAATAATGATAATTGTGGAGCAATAATTAAAAAATATTTCAATAACTAAAACAAATCAGTTAACAAAGATGGTAATACATGAACAAATCATGAAACTCCAGCATATATATTGTACACACACACACACAAGATGTTGTATTGATTATTACACAATCCCCATTTCAATACGAATAGAACCACTCTCTCTCTCTCACTCCTCCATATCAGTCTTGTTCCATTGGTTCATCACCTTGTGATGTTTCATCTGCAGGCATCGTTTCCAGCTCTTCCTTGTTTTTAACATGGAAACTGCTCTCCATTGCTTGGGCAAATGATTTCAAATCTAAACAAAATCATTCCATAAATGTTATTATATTCACTCTCTCTCTCTCAGTGTCTCTCATCAGAAATTGATTCTTACTTCCAGTTTTTGAAGCTTCATTGACCTTTTCACCCAAATTGAAATGTGCAATGACCGGTGCTAAATCACCCGATTGAAGAGCTGATCCGAATGTCTAGACAAAGGTAAAATTTCATCAAAATTATCCTCAATCAATATTAAAATCTTTGAGAAAAAATCGTTAAAAATCAATTCTATTCAGATAAAAATCGATTAAAAAAATCAATAAATGATAAATAATATCTGGGAGGATTGATTATTCCCACTGTGGAACTGCAGAAATGAAAAATAGTGCCATTTATGAATACGAGACGAATAAAACAAGTAATTAATAGCTTTAATCGGTAATTTCCCAGGTCAGAGGAAAATATGCAGTTTAAAATGTCCCACCCCTCTCACTAAATGTTAATTTATGCTATAAATGAAAACGATAAAATAAAATAAGAAAAATCAATAAAACAATCAGAATACCTTCACTGCTGAATGCATCTGTGGTGATTGAACATTGTCCTTGATGTGTTGGATGACATCATTATTCTCACAGGCTGGAAGCAATGGTTGAAGTCGAGCAACATTTTCTGATTTATCGAGTAACGGTAAAACGGACTCCGAACTGATTGCATCGGTTAAATCAATATGAAGTGGCTCTGAATTTTGTCGATTATCGATATCAGTATAGAAATCAGTTTTTTTTTTATTTACTTTCACCATAGGTTGATTGAATATTTGACAAAACCGATCTCAGATCATTGATTTTTATCTTACCAGACCCATCGTTCGATTCGGCAACTGGAGACACATCGGCTTTTGGTTGAGCTTTCGGTTCGATTGGTTTTTTTGATTTACCGGAAGGATTAGCAGACGAAACACGGCTTGAACTGCATATAGTTTCAATATAAATAACTAATCAACCATGTCTTACACTTCCGATTCACTTCTCAGACCACTATTATCAATGCCTGCACAAAAATATTATTAATTACGATTATAGATAAGCAACATCTTATAGAAATTTATAACGCACACAATTTCTCATTTAAAAATTATTGATTGGTTATACCTAATAAACTCATAATATCATTCTGTGAAATAGAATAACCAGCTCCACCTAAACCGGTTAGTAATTCTTGCATATCGCTGTCCATATGACCTAAAAATATAGAATTTAATAATTAACAAGTGATAATATTTTTACTTCTTATATTTGTACCACTTTGCGGTGGTGAATTCAAATTCTCATTTACATTTTTGCAAATTTCATCATCTTTGTCGACTTTAGGTTCCTAATTTCGAATATGAGTAAAGTTAAAATTTTTAATTTTTAAAAACCTGAAGCCAAAGAAATAACTTTTTCGAATCTTTGAATTTCAAAACGTACACTCGTCCAGTAGTACATTGAGGAATTTTTTTAAATTCAGTATCATCAGGAAATACTATTAAATCCTAAAGTATAATTTAAATCATATCAATTCAAATTTGAGATATATATACATCTTCAACTTTTCCCGATGTTCGATCTTTCCAACAAAAATGAATTAACCCATCAGAACCCCGGTGAATATAAACTAATCCTTTTCGTTTATCAGGATGAACCCAATTCTTATCATCAATATTCATTTTTCCAGCTTTAAACTCTACCAAATTTTTGCTCTTTGTAGGAGCACTATCAAACAAGCTAGTTTTGGACATTATCTACAAGAGTATTACAAATTAAAATATTTGAAACAGTTGCAATAATTGGATTTAATTAAACAAATCTTAAACATTATCAAAAGTTTAACTAGTTTGTTATTGCCAAAGCATGTTAAAAATTATTTATTCGTGATTAATACTTATGATTAAGTTCAGTTAAATCTCTAATTACAAGATTACTTCATGAGTTCAATGATTATGAAGTGAAAATTTTCTATAAAGTGGAATCAGTAATTATTTTAAAATATTGATCATCACTCATAACATAACAACTTTAAATGTTAAAAGTAATAAGTTAAGTCTGATAATAATTATCAATTTATAATTGATAATAATGAATATAAAGTTGCTACAAATAATGAACGCATTGTTGCGTACCTAAATATCCCATCATAAATAATAATAATAAAAGTATATAATTTTTTTTCAAAATCCAGATATCAAAACCCTATCGACTATAATAACAGACAAGAAAGATGAAATTATTATTTGCAAACTTGACACCCTAAACAGTAATTTTATTATTATTATGATAACAAGTTTAATGTATTTTCTACAGCCCATTTATTTAACTATTGTAAGTAAAAGTGCCTTGGGGTTCGCCCAATTACTCTTTCAGTAAGAATCTAAGCTAATCAAACCTTTATCGTCTTACCTGTATAAGTTTTGGATTTCGTAGATCCCAATTATTTTAAAATATAATTTGAGAACCCCACAAAAGATTATTAAAATATAACATAAAGCAATAATATTTAATTAAAGAAATCTAATTAAGAAACCTGGTTATTTGTCATTAAATAATTGTTGTCATTTGTACAGCATTTGATCTAATAACTATTTTTTATCTACATCTTTTATTTATTTATTAACATTTAAATTTTTTATCGTTTTTTACTACGTCTTTGAAGTCAGACACAAAATGCATATTAAAATAATATTGATATAACGAGCCAAATTCTTTTAAAATCTAAACAACTACAAGAAATCAAATAACATCATAAACAAATAAATCATAAGATTTATATATTATGAGATTTCATGATTTAATGTTCAACCAATTTTATTTCGAGTATTGAAAACTAAATATAAAAATTGGAAGTTAATACAGGCAAGTCAAATTTTTGAAAAAGTCAATATCATTTTAGAAAGTGTCCTCAAATTTGGTTACCTAAATAAAATATAACATATAAATTACAAAATGTCTTATATAATATCTTAGTAAAGATGAGCATCACACAAAAAATTAGGTTTTGCACTTTGGAACCCTTGTTTTGACCTTTTACACATGCTTATCCCTACACAATTATAGAAGCATATCAGCCAACCAATCAGAAAAGACATACATTGAAAATGCCAATTAGAAAAAAGACATAGATACATAATATTAGGTACATTGGGATTGACCAATCGATAGGTTCGATTGGAATTTTAAAAGTTTAATTTCAAATTAAAACGTGACACAAGTATGCACACAAACATCAAACTTAATTGAGGTGATAATTGAATATTATTATAGCAGGTCAATCTAGTATAATTCGAAGTCTTTTGAATTTTCAGAATGTAATATAATGAATACCCACTTTTATGTTGAGGACAATTAACAATTTGAATGGATCAATAAGATTGTTATCTGACAATTATATTTATGTACAAAAGTATTTGACTAATTTTATCTGACAACTTAATGTATTAATGTTTTATTTATTAATAATGTATAATTAAAGAAAATTTTGTAATAATTTATTTTGCCTTACCTTGCAAAAATCTTCATTCTTAAGTATAAATAATTTTTATAATGACTTTATCGATTCCAAGAAGAAAATCTCGCAAAATAAATTTTCTAAATTTACCCATTAAAAGAAATAAAATAAAAACACAAAAATTCACCAATTGAAATAATGCTAACAAAATTGGTGAGCATACAATAAAAGATGCTTAATAAATTATGACATTAAAATTACGAATAATTTAGGATTAAAGCTCAGAAAATTTAATCATGAAGAATTTCTCAAGCTATAAAAATATATAGGATGAAAAAATATATTGACCGCGTTAGATATATAATCGCAGAGAATTTCTACGAGAGACTCATCTATAACATAAAGCCAAACGAATAACAATAGGGAATTACTGTAAAAATAATAAGTTACAATTACGAAACAAAAACAAACGTCAAGCCTACATCGTCGACATAAAAATTCCTTTTGATAAGAGCTCCAACTTCCAGCTTCATCGATTCCTCAATCACGAGAAATACAAACCATTACCAAAGAGATCTGCAGGAAAATAAGTTTCAAAACTCACCTTAATGTCATCTACATCAATGTACTTGGGTCTTGGGACTCTGTAACGAAATGCTCCTATCAAATATAGGAATCGATTAAATGCAAATCAAATTTATCTCAGGGTTCATAATAACGGCATTGCTCAGAGATGCCTACGCGACTTACGAGGCACACATGGACCAAAGAAAATCAAAGAATGTCTGTTGGAATCGAGTACTAACTCTCCAGGACTGAGCAGCCAAAACAAAACACCTGTATAACAGAGCTACTCGGCAATGTTTCAAAGTGAATGAGATTGCGTTGTGATAATAATAATTATTTGACTCTACTGAATAAACTCTCTTGTTAAGGAAAACATTTTTATGAAAAAGTAAAAAAAAATACCCAATTAATACTGTAATTATTAAAATACTCAAAGTAATAAGTTCAATAATGCGTTCTATAAGTTCTATAACTCGTTACTTCGACTGAATATAAAGTACAAAGGAATGATAAACTCGATAATCACAACAGTTTTTGATGAGAAAATTTTATTCGAGATATTGATGAAAGAATTTAACAAAATGCAACCTACTTTGTTGATTACATTTAATACAAACTTTGTACTGAAGCTCTGTCGCGGATAAATAATTACTACAACTAGATATAGAACATTACTTACGCAAAAGCTAATAAAAATTTCTAGATCAATAAATTTTTGCGACTAATGTCATAGCTAAAATCATAGCTGATATTTATACCTGTCTAGATGGTTATTATTAAGTGATTTATTACGTCCACTCGACCGCTACCTAATAACACTTACTCATGCCTTCGTAAGAGATCTCGAAATGGAAAAGTATAGTTTTGTTATCACAAATTTTCGAACATAGGTAATTTATAGCTTGTAAGAGTAGCTGATTTTGATGTATGCGGGTTTTGTAGATACTTTTTTGAGCACTGTCCATCACAATCCATAAGTGTGATCGATTTACTCAAATTTATTTGTTGTTTTTATATGACATTGATTTATGCGATAACTTCATCATTATTATTTAAGGATTTCTATCAATTTTAGTTACTATTATTTTATTATTATTTATAATTCATCTATCTATTTCATTACACATGATAGATACAGAAATGGTTAGTAAAAATTATCCTTGAATTCATATCTTCAGAATAATTGAATTTTTGCTTGAAATAATCAATAAGCAATAAATCGATGCAATCGAAATGAAAATAGTCGTAGAGCAAGAAGACGTCAATCAGCTAATTTGTGTGCTTTATTTAAGCTTTGAAATTGATGTTGTTTTATTTCATTGTTTTGTTTATCTTTGCAATTATATGTTGATTTTATATCTGATTACTTCATGTACGCTTCTGTACACGAGCGGGGAGAATAATTAATGATACTACGGTTACTCTTTAATTGAAAAAGATCAGCTTGAGAGACATATAGACTGTCGAAATATCGTAGAATAGATGGTAAAAACATTTAATAAAGTAGGGGATTTAATTCCACTAGGAGGGCTGATAAATGATACAAAATTTAATGGTTGGTAAAAAATTAAGATCATATATTTCAAGCACACCTGAGAGATGCTACGAACCAATAAGAGGGGAAGATTAGTAACATGGAAAAACTGCTATAGGAAAGAATAAAGGTGACCTTAGTAGTAGCAGTGCTATAAACTCTTAATAAATCATCAGAGGGAGAAGTAATCAACGACTTCTGCGAAGAGAACTGAGAAAGAATGTTGATAGAAGAAATAGATCTAGAAGAGATTTTGAATTAGAAGTCAGAATATGATGATAACTGGCTAGAAAGATCGAAATTTCGGATAGTAAGATCATTAAGCTCATAGGCTGAAGAATTAATAACAAGGAAAACAATTATAACAGGAAAAAAATTATTTAAATAAAATAATGTGATAATAACTAAAAAGACACAAGAAAATAGAAAGAAACCACATAAAAATAGAGTGATTGAGTTATCACCTGAAAGACCACCGAATATTATGATACCGATATGTACGTAGATGAACAAGTACTGTATGAAACTTTGAGGAGAAGATTAAAAATCGTAAAACTAAAAAGAAAAATTCAAACGAAAAAGATATAGAAGTTTCAAATACTTGAACAATCTTATTTATCAAGTATGTCGCAAGAAGAGATAGAAATTGAGTGAAAAACCAGGTCAGAGAATCAGAAATGGTTCTTCTAAATCTTTCAGAAATCTTGAGAATCTATCTCAAAGAAGATCAGGTAATTGATAATAATAAAAATAAAAAAGTTGTTCCTGCGAGAATCTTCTCAGGAAAATCACAATTAACTTCGGTAATTAGAAAAATCTTAGTACAGATAAGTTACTATTTATCTTGTTATTTGTAATAAATATCTCCATTACAGTAGTCAGTATTGATATGAATCACAAATCAAGTTGATCAACTGAGCCGATGTTATCAATTTCTTTTTTGATTCTATAGCATTGTTCTAATTCAACAAACGCATTATATTTACAATTTTCGTAGGCTTATTTTCTGAATCTAAATATTAAAAATAAATTCTGAAGTACCAACATAATATTATTATTTTAATAATATACATAAATTAATTGTTAGATCGACATTAAATATATAGCATATAAAGAATATTTAAAGATTAAGTACGTAACGACTGTGATCAGTTTAAAACTTCACATCAGCGGAAAAGTAATCTTGATTATTTATATACCGTGATAGTGCAGCCTCTTTCCGGGTAAATCTGATCACTGACTTCAGTGTTTTCGCACAGTTTTCATATCACAAAAATTATAATACCCAAATCGAGTTTGTCGACTAGGCAACTGCTATGTTACAAGTTCCTTCGCGTATTTTAAATTAAGTGAACTCAATTAAATTTGTAAAAAGATGCTTATTCAAAATATAATCTTGTGATAAAAATATTTAATTGAAAATCTATTTTAAAAAGATAGAAGTTAATAGGTGTTGTTTGTGATAACCCGTTTGGAATTAATTTTCGAATGATTTTAATTTTTCGAATAAAAAATAGCATTTTTAACATCATTATCTTCCCACTCATTGGGTTTGAAACTAAATATTGATTAGAGCATCATGAACGATCATATATATTTTAAACTATAATATCGTTATTCAATGTCAAGTTAAACCGCTAGACCACCATATTACATTGTTTCTCTCTCTCTCTCTCTCTCTCTCTCTCTCTCCCCCTCCCCTTGTGCTCACAATACGATGGGTTAAGTTCAGTGAGTAATAAAAGGCAACATCGAGAG
>JBBMOY010492220.1:0-11738 GCA_037951405.1 Platydemus manokwari | reverse complement strand
TCATAAATCAATCTAAAGTGTCCCAAGAACCAAGGAAAAACACGAAAAGGGGTCAATATACACATACCCGATAAACATGCGTGCCGTTAATCAATCAGATTCATTATAATGTTAATCCAAATTTAGAAGCTAAGAATTCACAGGCACATACCTACAAACGGCAGCACTCTCAAATATCCACCAATGGCACGAGAGATGTAAGGAAAATCTCAAGTAAATAGATCCACAAATTAATTTTGCGAATTGAAAACGAAGATCCATGACACCCGATAGGTCTATAAAAGAAGTTGAGTTCTATGAATTCCTGCTTGTCTTTTTTAGTCGGTAACTTCAATGCTTAGCTTATGTGGGATTTCAGTAATCAGTCTTTTTGATTACTCTTCATTCTATTTTTGACTTTCGAGCTCTGATCCCATATTGAATGATTTTCTTTGTGAAATGCGTAGGGATTTGTTATTGTTATTATTAAGACTTTGAGTGTATTATTTTAGTTAATACAGATTTTCATATTTAAATTGTTGTTTGATAACGCAACAACATTTAAAATGTTAAACATGACATTAAATAACATTATCAGTTTTTGGTTGAATTTGGTTCGATGAAATTCTTTCAGTCAATAATACTATCGGTGCTAAAAAATAAGTAAATGTGACTTCATTAAAAGCAAAGATAATGACTTTAAATTTTAAGTGGAAATTAATATTTTAAAGAATGGCATAGATAATTATTAAATAAAATGACTGATAAACAATAACTATAATTAGTACGATCTAATAAATGTATCAGAATGTTTATTATCAATAGCAACGTTTTAT
Source organism: Platydemus manokwari (assembly GCA_037951405.1). Lineage (NCBI taxonomy): Eukaryota > Metazoa > Platyhelminthes > Tricladida > Geoplanidae > Platydemus > Platydemus manokwari. The sequence continues at coordinate 10,923 of JBBMOY010492220.1, read as the reverse complement.
ATAATCAATATAATAGTATTTTAAACCATTTTATTGATTTGAAATAATTTTATTAATAACCATATCCAGGTTATCGTCCATTTCCATTTAATATAAGGAATGGAAATCTTTAGTAATGTTGAATAATTTGTGTGAATTAAATTCTTTATTATAATAAGAAACGTTTGAAATAATAATTCGACGAAAAATTTATCCCAAAGAAAATAAAATGGATAATAAAGAAAGAATAATAAATAAATGAAAACAGATGAAGATGAAGTAAATTAATACAATCACGAGAACCCATGTTAAACTTATCACAACAATTACTCAAAAACACCAGAGCCAATGAAAGCGCTAATCCACAAAATTTGTAAATTTATTGGAATCTGAAATTTATGAGAAAATGTATTTTTATTTGTGTTCATAGATTCGTCTTGCTTTATATTGTTCAGAAATCAAACTAAAAATTTAAAAACCTACTGCATTTTATCAACTCTTTAATATTGCATTTAATGAGATTCTATGCTCAAAGTTGGTCACGTGGTCACGCAAGAGGGTTATATTAAGTATGTTCATTTTCAGTTCTTAATGGTAAAGTTATTGTTATATCTGACTCCTATATCAGATTTGGGTTTCCTACTGAGAGAAAATGCTTAAAAGAAAATGCTTAAGATTTATCAAGAACATAAGAAAAATGAGGATAAAATTGATTTCAATAGTTTTGATTCAAAATAAATTGTTGTTAACTAACTACAGATATAATGTTGCTATTGTTTTAAATTACGTCTCCTAATAGCGGAAAGGTAATTTTGTAATCGATTTAGTAGCTAAAAAAGCTTTCTGATTTTCTTTGTCCATTTTAGGCAATATCTTAATCAAAAGAAGTTCATATTCAGAAGTCCATATCCTATGATATCGCCATCCGGAAATGGATATATAACAGATCGTAAAGTTTATCACAATTTATCAAAGCTTTGTTAATTCAATATGTAATCCAAAGAATATATTGATTAAATAAAATGGACTGATGAAGAACATTTGAAAGCATTTCGAACATTGAAATACATGTTATTTCAATCAAGCTTAAATTAAATTGAGTGTTCAGAGTTTAAGATATATTTTGGAGCCAGAAATTGTTAACGGAATTTCATATTGTTATAAAAATGTGACGTATACTTTTTTTTTATTAACGATAATACTAATTACTGATATAGTCATTGAGTCGCCAATCACTCTGCCTAAATATGTGTTATAATGATGTATTAATTGTTTGTGATATTTCTATTGATAATGGAACTTTAATTCTCGAAACTAAGTTCTACAGAAGATTTCATTGGTGTTTTCTATTGTTGAGACTGGATTGCATTATTGTAGAGATTAAGTTTGCTAGTCTGGTCATACGAAGTCACATTCAAATTCGGCACACGTGTAAATTGGATCTGATTGAGTGTGTATTTCTTTAGCTCGCTTACTGGTATAGGAAAAATGTCAATCCAATGTAAATCAGAACATTTGGATGATATGTGTGTAATTTGATGTAAAATAATGGGTCCATGTAATGTTATCGGAGAAAAGTTTGAAGCTTTAGAAAAAAATTAATGAGAAATACTTTAAAAAATGATTCCAAATAAACCTACGCCTTAATTTTCATATCGGAAATAATTACTTTTTTGCATTTAAATTTGATTTTTCAGATGAATTTTTATCCAAAAAATGGATACTGAAATGGAAAGAATGTCATGACAAATTGCTTAAAATTGAAAGATGATGGAGTGATATTCGTTGACAAAACATCCTTAAATTTAGGTTTGCGCGTATTGTTGATGTTTAAAAGATTCGAAGGTTGCAATATGTATTTCACTAAAACGTACTGATCAATACAAACCCAAAATGACTCTAAAACAACAAAAATTTCATAAACCAACAATAAACATGTGCTCTACACATTAAAACTTCTAATTAGCCTTAATTAATCAAAAAATTTAAATAAAAACTATAAGTAGTATATTACGAATCTTAAATTAAAATCAAATGGCATTTTATTAAACAAATTCGTTAAAAACAATTCATATCTCGTCTAAATTTAAGACTTAATGAGTGAAGATCGCTATTAAAATTACTAAAATTTATTTCATTTAATAATTTTTCATCTTTACAATTATTGTTAGTAAATTAATTTTTTTCAATCACATTCTCTCCTCATTACTGATAGAATATTCATAATAATAAATAAAAACACATTGGATTATCTAACAATTTGTTAATAAATAACGTTTAAAGAAAACAGAAAGCTCTCAGTGAACTAAACTGGTTAAGTAAACTCTGCGATAAGTCTAATTTTTATTGAAAATCCGAGTGCACACAACGAGCATTAACTTAATTACAATTGATAACATCAGAGTTTTATCGGCTGTTATCTTTCTAAATAGTTTCTACTGGATGATAATTGCGAAATAATAATAATTATGCATATATGTCATAGCAATAATATGAAATCATTTTAACATTTTATTTTGTTTTCATTGGTTAATTGATTATATGTGTATTCTCTAGTATGTATGAAGTTCAAAGGAATTTTAAGAATGTTTAAAATATAGTTTTGGAGCCTGTATTAAATATGTGTATCTCCGAGATCTATTAATTTTTCATGGAAGTTGGCACCGAACTCAGAAATTCACTTACCTTTCAAAACGATTATAATTTTCATTAAATAAACTGAATAAATTTCAATTCCATGTATTTCATTATAATAAACAAATACGATAAAAAATATAAAAAATAATATTCTATGCAAATATAAGACAAAATAACTCTGCAGTGATATGCCAAATATCGACACAACCGATTCCTCTGATAATTTTAAAATTTCTCTAACAAATCACATATGAAATAAATAAAGACTTATCAAAACCAATGCAATAGCAGCCATGAAGTGTAAATTAAGATGTAATCCAAAAATGGCTATGCACAATAATGTTGTGACAATCATAGCTGTAGAAATCATGAATAGCCTTGTGATATTGCTGGCATATTTCATTATGACTCCCATAATGATACCCACTATGGCTTGGCTGAATATAAGCATCCATGTCCATATAGTGTAACCAGTAAATAGGGAATAATCTTTGCCTGTCAAAAACGTAATGGATTGTATATTTATAGGTAATTATGACTTACTTTCATGAGCTTGAATCAAGTACAACAATCCATTCAAAAGAATCCCAAATGTATATAATAAACCATTTTGTAAATGAATACTAAGCTATAAAGTATTAAATCATTTGAGTTATGACATAAAATTATAATAATTTAATTAAAGTTGATATAATTACAATGAGACCAATAAAATAATTAAAAATTATAATTATAGTTCATTATAATTTTTAGCTATCATTAAATATTAATAAAAAAATAATTCTAAAAATACCTCTATCTGCTTTTTCAAAACATATTCTGTGTACACTCCAGAAAGTCCAGATAATGTACAATAAACACCAATCATAAATAAACCAGCAATTGAGATATATATTTTTCCAAAATCTTTCACGTTCAACTTATTAACCAATCCACCATAGCTGAAAAAAATATTTGATATAAAATACTTCAATTATATACAGTCGAAATCGGTTTGAATCGCTTATCTTGATCTCAATATTCGCTTATTATCATTACACTTGCCATTAAATTTAGTAGTAATTTATTTCTTATAATATCGCTAAAATAAATCTTAAATTAAATTATTTTAAAAAATTTGTAGAATTACTTTAACAAACATGCTTAAATCTGATTGGTTGATTTGATGGAAAAAGAAACAGCTAAAGACAAATTGACAATTTTAATTCAACTAATTACGGTTGAAGACAAAACTCATTGTTAGTTTACAGGATTTTCCAAGCCACACTCATTGAGTGATTTGTTGAATAAATATTTGAAGTTAACATTAATTGATGGTAAACTTACTAAGCTTATTAACAAATTCATTTTCAGGATATTTAATTAACTTTTGATGAATAAATTATTAATGTTTCGTTTTGAATAACGATTAAAATATTGAATTTTCAAGTGCAAACTTATTTTGAGTTTTGATATCAATAAAAAAAGATATATTGTTAGATATAAAAAAATGAAATTGTTAGGAAATGAGTTTTAACCACTTAATGCGAGGATTTTTCAGTGAAATGAAAATTCGAACTGTGAAACTAAATTCGAATGAGCATACAATAAATATTCACTAAGCTCTATGAAATACAAACGAGCGAGAAGGTATTGCTCCAGATAAAAACAGGCATAATATTTATAAGTGGCGAGAGGATCTCGTTCGAGATGCTTAAGTGGTTAATGAATTGACTCAATATTAGATTTCATGATGAATTTAGAATGATATTATGTAAATTCGATTTTGGTTTAGGACCTGATTTATATTTTTTAATAACTTTTTATGCTTACAGTGAAAATATGTTTAAAACGAATATACAATCATTAATTAATCTCCCAATTTCAATAAAACAGCATTAAAAAAATCAGACCATATTAGAAAATATTTCTGAATAACACAATAAAGAAATATAATTAATTAATTCCACGTTGTTAAGCAACGAAATATATCAATAAAAATGGATAAAGACAATCCATTTATGTAATTGATAAAGCTGATTCTCAATTATAAAATGATTTTTGACTTGAGAAAATATTATTTGTGATTAAAAAATGAAAAATAATTACTTGATTATAATATTTAAAATTCAAAAATTAATAAAAAATATATCAAAATAAAAATTTGAATGTCATTTGCTTATATTAATATAGGATAAAATTAATTTTTAGAAATAAGCATCATTTACGTAATATTGGCATGCGCAATAACAATGAATCATATGTGATTCACAAAACTTCAGATGGTGTATCACATATGATTCACAAAACTTCAGAGCATGTATCATATGTGATTCAAACGCACATTTTTCTACTACTTGTTTAACGAAATACCAGATTATTATATTACATTATATTATTGTATATTCTTGTTATATCCATACATATCACCTGCACATGTGATACATTGGCGTATGATACTCAACTTCCCATGTTTGTTGATATATGAATATCAATCACAGAAAATTTGTCAATAATATAAAATTTTCGTTGCATAAAATTATTGGTTTTCGAATGATAATCCATAAAAATTGCCATGAAAATATTTCTCGAAGAAAAACCCACTTTTCCATCAGATTTTAATCAATAAAAATCATTTAATCCAACCAATGGGATCTGAGCAATATTTGCAATTGCAAATAAAACAAATACATCATCACAAGCACATATCACATACATGCATGCAATGTACGATGATTGATACAATCGATTATATCATACCTGTTTGTAATTCCAGCCAATAACAAAAGACCTAGAGCCAACCACTGTATTTTCGAGATAGGTCTAAATTAAGAAATCAATCGAATATTTTCGATGAAAATCGACGTAATTTGTACTTTTTAATAATCAATCGAAACAATATTGCAGTTGTTAGAATTTTAAAATTTCCTAACACCTGAAAAAGCGAAATGGTGTATTATACATACAAGTGTATTAAGCATAAAATATTCACCTGATATGTTGCGGGATCCATTTCCAGTTGGATGTATACAGATAAATTGTTATTGAGACAATACAACAAAGCAGGCACTGCAAACGGCATAATCGACACAAACGATGGCAGTTTCAGTCCTTGAGTTCTGAATTCTGGTATAAACATAAATGCGGAAATGATAAACTAAAATTGGGAATAAAATTATTAAAAATAGATGAGATTGAAACTTTTGTTATTTCGGTCATCAAAACCATCGATGAAGATTTGAATGGAATATCACCATCAACTTCACACAAATGCACAAATATGGTGTATGAACTATATATCATGACACTGAAATGTTATAATTATTATCAATAAGTGAAATAAAAGAAATAACAAACCCAATAACAAGTAAAAATTTAAACAATAACGGATGAATAACTTCTTTCTCCTTGTGACAAGCCTCTTCCAAATCATTGCGTATGGGTTTTACTTGATTTTTCATTGAAAAAATACAGTTAGAAAACCAATTATTTAATTTGTTGTTAAATGCAAAATTTAAAATAATTGCTAAAATAATTTTATAAATCCCATACGAACAAACAATAATATCAAAATTGAATGTGAAAATTTTTTGAAAGTATTAAAATTATGTTTTATTTCTTCGTGTATTTGAATAATAAAAAACCTTTTTTAAAATGATACGCTTATCTGTAAAGTAGATAAAATTTCAAAATTAAAAAATCATGTTTAACATTAGAAACTCATTACACTAACTAATACTTTCTTAAAAAGTAAAATAGCAATAACAATTACCAAATTCATTTCATTATTTTTCGCTCAAATATACGTACTTAATACTAATATTAAATTGAGAAATATTTTAATAATTTTTTAGAAAAAGTGATTCGATGAATTTTTAAGGCAATAATCAATGTAATTTGATTCTGAAAACATTGATTAATAAATTGATAAAACTAGACCAGTTGATTAAAATAAATAATTACTATAGCAAGTATTTTAAAGACGATTGAAATATGGAACAAGTTATCAAGTCCATATTTCCATAACACATTCCATTGTCACGAATTACTCAGTTCCATAACTGGGCCAATGATTTATTAAATTAATTATCAATGACTTATCTAGACACACATCTGCTTTTATCTCAACAACCAGTTTCTCAAATTTTTAATTAAATAATTACTCGGTGAAGATTTTAGTTTCTCATTCGCACTAAAATGTATGCAGTATTGTTTCTCTAATATTATCTGAAATTTAAATCCCACTGCTATCCGACCCAATAAATGAGTGTATTCTTAAATTAATAAATCATTTGTTACTAAAAAATTATTTGATCACGACTATGATGAGCCAATAATTCAGTCAGACAAATATTGTTTACTGAAATATTGTTTACTTAAATGGTTTTACCAATCGATATTTCATATTATTTTTATAAATATAGAACTATATTTTAATATTGTTACCCATTACCCGAAACTTTAACCACTTCCCAATTTTACTTAATAACATTGGAATTCGATCATAGCTTTCAAACTCTAATTATTTCAGGCTAATATAAGACTTTTCAAAGTAATTCAACTCATCTACTTATTCGCTTGATTAGTTTCAACAATTCAGCTTTAACTTTGGCCTTTAATTTCATTCATGAATCAGCCTTCTTATTTATACGTCTTTTATGTTCCAAGTTATTGATATATATATATTAGGTTGTAAATAAAGTTCGCGGACAAAATTGGAAATAAAAATTTGTTGTACATAAATTTATTTAAAACAACAACTATCCCTCAAAATAGATTATTATGCGTTGTGTGTGCGTATAATGATGGTTAGCATTTGTTGAGAACTAAATGTCGATAACGCATAATAATCTAACTAAGTAAATAAGTCTGAAAAAGGCCTACAGATAATGTCAGGTTAAATGAAGGTTGATGATCATGAATAATGATACAATTATTTAAAATATTTCTATGGAACTATTTAGAATTTTAACTTCATCAATGGTTTTCTCTCAAAGGTGTGGAAAACGTGCATTCTAATATTGTATACAGTACATGTGTTTATAGAATCCTATGAAAATATAACTACAAATAATGAATGGAATAAAAATTTATTTCAATTAAAATAGTAATAATAATAATGAGAATAATAATAAATAATTATAAAAAAATATATTAACACAGTAAGACTAGCAAAGCAAAAATGCTAATTGAAAATCGACTAGAAAAACAAAGAACTAAACAATACCTTTCATTAAATAAATCTGTTTATTTAAAACAAATTTCATGAATTTTAAATGCCACAGTAAATGAGACTAGCAAAGTGAAAAATTAAAATGAACTGGAAAAAATCGGAACATCGAAATAATTACCATAAATAAATGATAGAGAATAAAATAATAGAATTTACAGTAATGTATATCGTACGTGCATTAGAACAATCCACGCACACAAAACCCAATTTTAGAATTGCTTACAAAAAGCCATTTACAATAATAAGTAGTAAATATTTCATAAACGACAGATTTTTAATTAAATTTATTATATTGATCAGTCAACTCATAGTTAGGGTGCGCCTTATAGTCCGAAAAATACAGTACTAAATATTTTATATAATTATAAATAATTACACGTAGCTATTATGATGAATGCGTTTAAAGTCATTATTAGAATCACTCATACATTTCACAAAGGTATTATTGTATCTAAATATCAGCTGGCTACCGGAAATGAAATGGCCAAAGTATGAAGCTCTTAAAATAAATCAGTAGTCAATTAAATATCAATATTATTAAATAATTACAATTATAATTGGTTGTCGTTCTTATGTAATTTTATAATTTGATTTTAATTAAATTTTAAAAATTTCATGTAAAAATATAATTTTATAAAAAATTAATCGTTAAAAAATATTAAATGTTGTGGATGGTTAAGTGTGTTAGTATATGATTAATTGGTTCTTAAACGGCTTCAATAATCTCGTATTAAGATAAAACCATCGGAAATTTATAGAAATCTAAAGGTATTTCTAAATGTATGCAATCACTGTATTTTATTTAATGATTTTACCATACCACAACAGACGTGTGCTCTGTCGATGGGAAATTAATCCTGAAAATAACAGTACAGTTGAGTTTTATTATGCAGTGGTCAAAATTAATTTTGGTATTTAGTCAAAAAAATTTTAATGAAAAATGAAAATTTGAACGGAAAACCATAATATAATTGTTTAAATTAAGTAACGCGTCACGTGAGTGAGCTACTTGAAATATCGAAGACGGATATGAGTAAACAAAATTGAAAAGATTATTTAATGTAGTGAGAAAAATAACTTCATTAATAATGCAATGAACAATTTATCTTACAAAGATGAAGTTTCTGATAAAATTTTTGATAGAAGTAACGCTAGTTAATAAATTATTACGCAAAGTGCTTGCATATATTTACTCATGTTGAATTTAAAAACCATAGTTCAAATTTCGTCAAAATTCCAAATGGTTCACTCAGTGTAATTATACATACTCTTTCGTGTTAATTTTCAGTTTCGTCTCAAAATTGATTATCGATCGAATACTATTGTCTATCGACTACTGTAGTTTTCAGTATCTCACGAGTATTTGTTTTTCTTAATGTTTTAGTGGGTGCCATTTATTGTTAGTTTGATGGGTTAAAATTTTTTACTCAATCACTTATAAGTCACAACGTTTATTATATAAGAGTAGATATAAATGATGGGCCTTTCAGCTCAGCTTATGCCTGAGATTGTTGAAAAGGACTGTGGGTTTACGACTTGGACTGTTTTATTGAATTGTGGATTTTTAAATTTATGGGGTATCAACTGTTTAGATATTCGAATTGTAATTGAGAGATTGAATTAGTGAAATTTAGAGTTTTTTCTGATCAATTTATCATTCAACACTGCGGAAATATATAAAAACTATGAGTAAATTTTAATTGCATTATGTCTTATTAATGTCTGGATAAATTAAGCACTAACGAGGGCTAACATTGCCATGTTGATAATTAATATAGAGAAGAGGACTGAGAGTCCTTCAAGACGTGGTATAAGCTATGAATCGCATAATTATAAATCTTCAATTAGGTGTTAAGTAATACATTATATGTAAATTTTACCTTTATTTTGTAATTATTGTCGCTAAAGTCTTCATACTTCGGTTTTGGACTGAAAATGAGAATCGATCATCGATATCGACAAATATTGTGTCCTAACAGATAGTTTATAAACTCTAGTTCTATTTTTATCAATATTCTTAAAATATTTTAAATGTTGGCATGTCCATGGAAGTTATTTGATAGAACAGTTTGTGGTCTCAAAGAAATCTCAACGTTTTTCGTAAATGGTAGATTAAATAATAAACTATTCTCAAACTCTAGGGGAAAACAGAATCAGGTTACCAGAATTCCTGAAGAATCTGACTTTATCAATTCTGAGGTCATGGCAGAATAGACTTTGATAGTTGTTCAGATCGTCAACACTTCCGACCTTTCGAAAAAGCACAGGTGGTGAATCAGAGCCAATTATCTTATATATAAGGTGAAAATGCTCAGTACGGGGAAATTCGGATTCCAATTTCAATGAAGACGATCAATTAGTCAGTCTTCGCCTGTGATCTTTTTTTTTTACTTCCGTATAGTCTGAGATTAGTGACCTTCTAGTTTCCATGACCATACATTTTGATTCGCACATCTCGATTCGCGTTAATCGTAGTACCTTGTTGTAAATGAAACCCTCAATCTCCTGACTAGTCTAACCTCTTTAAGTTTCAATGTGTTATTGTGTACGATGATAGCTATAATCGATTATATCATACCTATTTGAAATTCCAGCCAATAACAAACAACATAGAATTAACCTCTGTATTTTCGTGATAGGTCTAAATTAAGAAATTGATGGAATATTTTCTTTCAAATTCGAAATATGCGATCGAAATTATTTTACTGCAAAAGACACCAGAAATTGGTTTGTATTTTGCAATGTCGTAATTAATTTGTAAATACCTTGATAACTATTTGATAAATGCACCATAATTAGACAGAAAATGCCAGACAGTCACAATCTAGACAAGTTAACAGTAAACACTTTTCATTACTCTTGATTTTATGGATTCATTTTGTTTTCAAAAACACTGTAATTTGGATCAATACTCCTAAAATGCTGTGACCCCATATAAATTTCAATATATTGTTTCGTTTGAAAACACTTTATAGAGAAAACACAGCACATACAAGCATTTATTTTCTACGATTTTTAAAAATTAGTGAAATTGCACACGGGGAGAAGAAAGATTATCAAATGTGTGCCTATGATTTGTCTTTAATTTAATAATA
>JBBMOY010491109.1:0-11742 GCA_037951405.1 Platydemus manokwari | reverse complement strand
AAGTTTCTGCTTCACTCTTCGAGCTGTATGAGCTGGGGCATTGTCATGCTGTAGGATTGCTCTGCCGCGATTCAACATTATTTTACCGATCTATCATTATTATATTATCCTCAACCTATTATTGTGATTGGGATCAAATCATTGGTCGAATCGCCATTTTTCTGACTTTAATCATATCTATTTAAATTACAGATTGTTCAACGAGTTTAAACTAGTTGAATTACCTTTAAAAGGTCATACCAAATACCACTCATCAACAGGCCAGTAGGATTCCATCATTACTCTTTTCATTGATATAATTAATAATGAAGTTATCGCCTTGGATGGGTGTGACGCGTTACTATTTTAAAAAGCACACAATGAAAACCAACCGGAAATTCACAGCACCAAATTATATTCTAATAACGATTATTTAAACAAACTAATCTTTTATTAAAACAGGATTTTAAAATTTTAATTTATTATAAATCCTGACATCTTCATTTGTTTAAGATTTTTCTCTGAATTCATAAAGTGTCAAAGTCTCTAGATAAAATTCTCCATATAAAAATCTCTATTTATTTTCCATTTCATACCATCTCTATATCTTCACTTCTTTTTCTCTGTATGTCCTATACAACTTCGATATATCTTCTTCACTTCGATTATATATCTTTTTAATTCCATTATATTATCAGAATCGAAAACAAATTCGTGATCACCATGTAAACCGCTACTATTTTAAAAAAGCACGAACCGAAAAGTCATGACATCAATTTATATTTTAATTTCATTTATTTAAACAAATATGATTTTAAAATTGTTTCCAATTTCAATTTAAAATAAATCCTTCCAATGGGTTGCATTTAATATTGATTTATCATTACTAGTTGTTATTTATTATCGATAATTTTTAATTATATTTGAAGGATTTAATAATAATATATTAAATATTTTAAATAAATCATTAAATAAAGACAAAAGAATGAAAAGAAAATACTGTAAAATCCCGAGTATAAGCTGCAGCGCGTATTAGCTGCAGATGACATTTTTTTGATGACAAGTTTTTGAGGAGTGTGATGTTGAAAATTGAAATAAATAATCTTATCTTCGATTTGAATTGTTTTTTAGTTGTATAAGCTGCACATCATATTAGTTGCAATTCAAAAATGCTGCCGTTATGTACGTATTAGCTGCAGCTTATACTCGGGATTTTACAGTACTTCATCAGTAATAAAATGATGTGTATAACATCGTAATTGTATTAAATAAATTATTCAGCATAAAACGGCTTATTTCTAACAGTGTAAATTTTTTTTAAGTTAAAAATAATAATTCTATATTAGTAAAGTAGTATGAAAGAATCTACTGTGAAAATATGTTCTGAATAATTTTAATTATTTGATTTTTTCCGATATGTTATATTATTATTGAGGAGTCCTACAAGATTTGACAGGCAATAAAAAGTTACAAGAACATTATAATTAATAAACAGAAATTATAAAGTGTAAGCGAAGTAAAATCTAAATAATTAAAAATAACCATGACTCAAAATAATAATAATTCAAAATTCATGAGAATTCCATCTATGTTCAACTTTGGGATCTATTAATCAATCTTTGTACTGATCTCGTTTCTTAGATGTTACAAAAATTCTTTTTCTGAAACTATTCTACATAATTAAATCACTGTTCAGTAAGTCTATGTAAAATTATGTCAAAATTGCAATGATTCAATAAAATGTGAGAAGAGGAAAAAATTAAAAACGGCCATTATCGAATTATTGATTCATTAATAACGGAATACATAAGAGGAAAAACGATTTACAAAATCATAGAAAGTGATTGTTACAATCAAAAACTCTAGAGAAGAATTAAACCGTCGAAAACGACAGGATAAAATTGAAATGATTTTTCCTTATCAACCAATTTAGAATAAAAAGATTGTTTACAAGCTCGAGGAAGGGTAAACTGTTGATACAAAATTATACTTGTAATTATCGCATTAAATGTATAAAATTATACCTGTTACTACTCAGGTTCTAACAAAAGTTTAATTATTATCTGACTCCGCTTTCTAATCTGGGTTACTCATTGAATTAAAATACTTTTAAGTTTAATAACATATAAGATTAATAAATAACATTCATGTGAATTTTACTAATATCAATTTACGATTGGTCAAAGCCCCGATAAAATTAACATCAATTGTTTAACAAAGTATATCTATGCCTAGATATAGTTTTGAAATACCATCACGGAATCTGCTTCTGGCTGTCAGAACAATACTTCATAACGTGTATGGTCGCTACTTCAATACTTGTTTTAAGCAAAACATAAACTACTATAAGTAGCTTTACACTGGATTACAAGTCCATTACCCTAATTATATGAAATATTATTGCTTTTTGTAGATGAAATTGAAATTGACAAAACGCTGTTTTTATCTTACTCTTATAATATTTCTGGGGGCCTCGACTCTTGGGTTTGAATTATACATTATTCATTGATAATATTAAATATCTATGTAGCTATCTACTGTATTAATATTAAATAAATTTTAAATTAATAAAATTATTTTTTTATTTCCAAATACACGAAACGAGATTTTTATGTTTCATTATTTATTTTCTTAGGAATAAAATACTTATTTTTAGCCAATTATTTATTAGTATATCATGTATATTATTCCCTGTAATTTTTTTATTATTATCCTACAATGTTCATCATCATATTTTACTCATTAATTATTTACTCCAAATGTATTCAATTGCATTTATTATGTTAATCTGGATTTATTAATTAAAATTTTGCTTTTAAACAATGTCACAATAATTGTTATTCAAAGTTTCATTTTGTTCTGTTTCAATAACATTCTGTAATATAAGTTGAATCTCAAAGAGCTCACTGTGATGGTTAGTTGAATTGTAAATTTCACTGATGTTATTTCCTTGATTTTTAATTGAACTCTTGATTATGATAAGATTATAGTGGCACCATCTATTTTCATAGCACTTTAAATCATAATAAAAATTCCCATCAACTTTAGTTTATTACATCATATTTTCAATGTACTTCAAATCAACATTCATTTTAGAATTTGTTTAAATATTTTTGATCATTTTTTTATACATAACTTTTATTTTGAAATATTGATTTATGATATATGCCAATGACTAAATAAAAATAAAATTTTATTTACCGTGGTGTTTATAGAATATATCATAAGGTTCTTGGTTTAAATATTATTTACTTAAAAATTGATAAGGAACAAGTAATTAACAGATCTTGTTTTAATAATGCGTTTTCAAATTGTACTATTTAAAATAGACCTTAATTTTACCTGCAATATTTTATCGAATTTATATTATTAAAATGACTACTGTTAAACGAATTAAAAAATTAGAAGAAAATGTGATTAACAAAATAGCTGCTGGTGAAATAATTCAACGACCAGCTAATGCTATTAAAGAGCTTCTGGAAAATAGTTTAGATGCTGGATCGACCCAAATAATTATTAGCATAAAACAAGGTGGTTTAGGAGTCATTCAGATACAAGACAATGGTTCAGGTATTTGTAAAGATGACTTTCCTCTATTGTGTGAAAAATTCACCACTAGTAAACTACAAGTAAATTTCTTGGAGTTATATTTCACCTAAATAATATTATTAATTACTATATTAAATTTTTGACAAATATTATTTGATTATGTCACTGATTCAATGTTAAAAAAATAAAAATAATGATGCTTATTGTTTCAATGCAATGTTATTTTCATAATGATTCAGGAATTTCATGACTTGCTTACCATTGACACCTTCGGTTTTCGAGGAGAGGCTCTGGCTAGCATTACGCACGTCGCTCATGTACAAATCACTTCGAAAACTAGTGATTCGCCCTGTGCGTTTAAAGCTGAATTCTGTGACAGTAGAATGGTTTCTAATCCGAAGCCTTGTGCTGGCAATACTGGCACAATTGTTCGAGTAGAAGATTTGTTTTACAACATTACAATTCGCAAGCAGGCTCTAAGTAGTCCTCGTGAAGAATATACCAAAATTGTTGATGTCGTATCGAGCTATGCAATTCTGAATGCTCATAAATGTTCCATAACATTGAAACGTATAGATGACAAGACCAATCCGAGTCCCGACGTGAGAATTGTAGCTGAAACGAGCATGGATGATTGCATTGTTGATCTATTTGGAAGTGAATTATCCAAGCAACTTCTATCAATTGATCACCTAGATGACAAGCTTTGTTATTCATTATCCGGCCGTATATCTAAGCCGAGTTACCATTCTCGAAAATTGAAATTCATTCTCTTCATCAATAAGCGTCTCGTTCATTGCAATCTATTAAAAAAGGCCATCGAATCTGTATTTGTGAATCTGCTTCCCAAGCATACGTTTCCTTTCGTATTTATTTCTCTGGAGCTGCCATCAAAGAATCTCGATGTCAACGTTCACCCAACCAAATATGAAGTTAGGCTTCACATTGTTTGAGGGGATTTATTTATCATTTATTTGTGGAAATATGTTCCCAGATTGTTGAATAACTGGAATCGTTGTCATAGTAATGATATATTCCCATGAAATACCATGATCGATATATTAGAATACCACTCTAATTGTGTAAGGAATTGCCTTTATTTAGGCGCTATGTACGATATTAGTTGTCATTCTAGTTAGTGTAGAGAAGGGGAGGGCAATTTATTATAATATTATGCACCATTGTAATTGGTTATCATTGTGATATTCATATAATAATCAGAAAATAATGATCATTTGCTTTCATTGATATCATTTCATATCACCCGTTCGATTATCTTATTGATTTATATCTCTGTCTTTCAGGTTCATTTTCTTCATCAAGAGCTCATTGTTGCAAGCATTCAAGAATTCATTGAAAAATCTGTCTCTTCCTCATCCGAATCTCGCAGCTTCTCTACTAAATCGCTACTCGATAAATCGTTTTCAAGTCGTCACAACGACAGCCTGAACTCCAGTATGAGCAGTGCCTGTCGATCACAACCAAGACCTTCGGAAAAAATACGAGTCGATCCCAAATTGCAAAAAATCAAAGCGTTTTTCCCCACCAAAGATTTAAATGAATCCACATCGAGCTCTCCAGCGATCAAAGTAGGAAAGGCTTCTGTTTTCGTGTTAAATCATTGACTTCAATTATTCTTTATTTTTTAATTGGTGTTTATTTATAATTATTCATATAAAGATGGATTATATCGATTCCAATGGCATCGGTTAAGAGAATTATATGTATTTTGACATAATAATATTATTATGATAATGTAATTATAATCCTTAATATAATAATAATGATTATAATAATGATATCGCAATTTCAGTTACAATAATATATTTATGATTATGTCAATATAACTATAATCATAATAATATATAATCAAGATTTTATTACTATAATAATGAAAATAATAATATAATTATAATTATTATGAAATATAATTTTTTGATATTAAACCATTGTATTAGTCAATTATTTTATAATTTTTAATTTAATTAATTTCATATTTATTATTTCACTCTCTCTCTCTCCCTATATATACATATTAAGAATAACGAAAACTCGTCTGAGCTAGTCTTATCGAAAAATATTCCCCAATCTAATAACGACCTTGAACGCATTACGTTCCCAAAAATTATCAAATCAGAAACCCCTGATAAATCAGACCAACCACCATCGGCAAAGATTTTCATCAAAGATTCCCCATCAATATCCATTTCCGATATTCCTTGTATGGTTGCTGAAAGGCAATATCGAAAAATCGAATTGTCAACGCTTGAGAAACTCAGGCAGACGATAAACACGACGAATCTCTGTAATTGGAAGAGCTTTGTCTATGTTGGAATGATCGATCATAATCGAGTATTGATTCAAAGAGAAAAGGAATTGCTATTGTTGAACACACCGATCGTCAATTACAATCTTTTCTATCAGTTGTGCTTGTATTATTTTGGCAATTTCGGAACGATAGATCTGATCGATGATGAGATGAAGGAGAATCAGAATAATCGCACTTTATTGAAGGATTTATTAATTTTTGGATTGCGAGAAGCTGGTGAACTTTATGAAGGACTCGAACCAGACTTGATGATAAATGTGTTGAGAGATAACTGTGAAATGTTACTGGATTATTTCTCTATACGTATCAATATTGATTCGATGACGCTAGAGACGATACCAATGGTTTTAGACAAGTAAGCATTGTTTCTATGGTGATGATGGCAGTACTTTTCTATTATATTTTATCGACGATTATAATTTTTATTTTTAATGATATTGGATTAATTGTGTTAATTGATTAATGATTATTGAATATTTGAGATCATTGATAGAGAACAGATAATTTAATAAATGATTCAAATCAATTAATTTTATTTGTGAGCAGGCACACATTTTGTTTAAATTAATTTTATTTAATGATTCTACAAAATCCAATTATAGATTTATTCCTGACCTACGAAGACTGCCGAGATTTATTTTGAACTTATGCACAAAAATCAATTGGCAAGAAGAAGAATCTTGCTTACATGGGATATGTCGAGAAATTGCAGAATTTTACGCTTATGGTATCGGAAGCAACACATCATTATTTGCAGTGAAAGATGAATTCGAAAATGTTTTTGAGAATGTCATCTTACCGATGTATCGATCATTTTTGCGCATCCCATCATCATTTGAACACGATGGAACACTGATAAAGCTTACCAGTTTGCCGGATTTATATAGTGTGTTTGAGCGTTGTTGAAATGTTGAATAATCTGATTTATGTTGTTATTGAATATCCAGAATATCTTTAAATATTAGATGTGTTTAAGTTTCAAAAGGTTTTGTTTGAAATATCGATTTATTATAAAGTTGATAACTGCCTTTATTGCATTTGAAAAAGTATGACAAACATAATATTTACTTTTTATTATAAAATCTGGGAATAAATCCATCGTTCTTGAATGCACAGATTTAAATTCAATTTCAGATTTTTAATTAATGTTTTTATTTTTGTGAAATAATTATTTCATAAAAACAATTTAATCTAAATGTCATTATTTGATTTTAAATATTTATTCTGAATATCTAGGAATTGTAATTCTCCTATGATTTAATAGTTATTTATTATGGTGGATGAGGTAATATCAATTATAATAAAATAGTTAAATGCCAAGCGATAATACTTTTGAATTCACCAGTTTGTGAATAATGGTGAAGTGCTTCCAAAACCTGATCTGATCAGTATAATAGATTACAAAATCTATAAAGCACCTTTCAAAGTTTCAATCATTTGATAAAAAATAAATATTCAGAAACTTCATTTATAAAAATATTTTTACACACATTTAAAATTTCAATCCTATACCGGTTTTAAACTAAATCGTCTGATTAGCATGAAATTCTAATTTAATAAGACAAACTGGTTCACTTTTATTTGTTCAGAAAAAAAGTTTAAAACGAAAAAATATATTTTAATACTGTAAAAAAAATTGAATATGAATGAGTGAATGAAGTTATTTCTCATAATTAAAACTAATTTGGTGAACTCTATGTTGTTTAAATAAATATACCCTTGACTATAATAATTATCAATTTTGAATCAAAAAAGTTTTGTTATTTAAAAAATGTCCATTGAGGATATATCTATTGATAATAAAAAACTAGACTTTGTTCCTATAGAAATTATTAATTGCTTAAGTGTACCAAATTTTGAAAATAAAGAAAGTCTTTTTCCTCAAAGAACAAAGTTTTCCATTTTTAATTGTTATTGGGCTTGATATTCATTTAGAGTACATTCTAAAATTTCCACGAAAAATCGGAAATCTAACAAACAGCCTATATATGTTGATATAACTGCAGTGAGAGGTGAAGAAATAGACGAACTGAACACGACCCCTCAAAAAGTATGTGTATAATTCGAGATATTACTGAGAAGTATTTGATTTAGAATTTAGTCTCATCGGCAATCCCGAAGGAATTTCATATTATAAAGGAGGAAATAAAGAGCTATTTGGAATATGATGATCAGTAAATGAATAAACATTAAAATCAAATGATATGAAACATTTTAGTGAGCCGACATCGGTTGAAGAGTTAGAACAAAAGTTGATAGTATTTCCAACAGAGTATCTTTATTCATTCTCTATATTTAATGAATTGATAACAATGTAGATTTCCCCATTCTCGAGACGAGGTGAGATATCTGAACAAAACACTCGAAAACATGTTACACAATCAAGATCAACCTGATGTCAAAATGGAAAATTATAATGTGACGTCAGAGGTTGATATCGATGGTATGATCGAATTGATCAAGAAACTTGATGGTATTTATAGCCAAATTCTTCACGAGCTTGGTCGACAGGTCGTTATGTTTTTTGTCTTGGGATTATAAATAAGGAGAACATAAAATGTTCGATTTGATAGATGAGTGGATTTTAAGGACCTTTTAAGGGTTCGTTAATCGATTCATTGACAATATGACTATGTAGTTTGTTGGTAGACCTGTTTCGTAATGCTTCCTACTCATTAGTATTAGATAGAAAGTCGAATCCAAAATTTCAGTGTCCTAATTCTGACCTATATGCATTTGAAAGTGAGCATCTGTTCACCATAATCATCAGACTTTTGACAAATCTTAAATTTGTTAATGAAGTTGCTATAGAAACCGATTTAATCGCTTCACATCACTTGAATTTTATTCTTTATTTCTACAATCATTTCATATTTCCGTCGGATGTTTTTTTTTATTTCACAATCTTGAATCGATAATTGTTGATTATTTGATCACAAATATTCAATAAGTTTAAATTTGATGTTATCAGCCATCCAATAATATTTGCTCCTTTACTTATTTCATACTGGTTTCATTTGATTCGCTTTGTCGGTGGTTCGATGACACTTTCCCTTCATAATCAAATCGCGTTGAGGTACACACGATAAAATTATTCTCTGATAATGAAACATTATTTGATACGGCAACTTATTCAGTGAAAACTAAACAGTACAGAAGTCAATCCCCCATAAGCAGACATCGAAATATTAATGAGTTGATTTCATTGGTTTAGATTAATTTTACAAATGGCCTTAAGCATGAAATCGATACAATTAAAATTATGAAGTCTGATTTTGTGATCGATAAAGTTAAAATCAAATGATCTTTAATAAAATCGGAAATTTAAAAACGTGGTATGCTAATGCTATAATTTGTTATTTTATTTAGCTAATTTGAGTTTGGAATTAATTATTTATAGTAATTAATTATCAGCTTCAGTAATGTATAAGAAAATATTTTATTAGATCAAGACTTCTTGCGATTCTAGAGGATCAACTGTGTTTGAATTGAGAAATAAATACACGAACCTCATTCATAAAGTTCCCGAAGAATTGTTAAAGTGATGAAGTGAATTCTCTATTGAATATAAAACAGATATCTTTAATTCAGATTGAAAGTGAATGTCGAAGAACAAGGTGTGAAAGATAAAAATTTAACCCAAAGAATAGAAGATTTTCAAAATTCAATTAAACATTTGACGAGGTAAATCTTATCTCTTGATAATAAAAAATTATTCATTGACCTAGCCAACTGAAAGAAGTGAAAATGCGAGACATTGAAGTTACAGAAAACGCTGAAGCTATTCATAAAGAAGTAACAATTACACATGAATTTAATACATTTTTACATTAATTTAGTTAGAATCAGCGATAGAAGACTCTGGTAGAAGCAAAGAGCTTCTGGGTGAATATCATACTTTATATGATTTACAAAGGCAGCGACTGGAAAACCAAATGACAGTTATCAACAATGAAAAAGAAGAATGGTGTTCATTAGCTATGGCACTTTGTTTAAAAGTAGTATTTTTTTATTAACAATTGTTTAGCTACTGTCATTAATAAGTAATAAATAATATGTTAAATTTACTTCACATCCTTAGATTTCCGACGAATCATTACTCAATACAACCAAAAGATTAAGGTTAACTACCAAAAAGTTGTTTCAACTCTCACAACACTTCGCAATTCACATTGCCGACCGTGATACAGTCCTGACGAGTAAAATTCAAGATGTATCCGGT
The DNA here is from genome assembly GCA_037951405.1 of Platydemus manokwari. Classification (NCBI taxonomy): domain Eukaryota; kingdom Metazoa; phylum Platyhelminthes; order Tricladida; family Geoplanidae; genus Platydemus; species Platydemus manokwari. Next base: position 1,663 of record JBBMOY010491109.1, on the reverse strand, counting down.
GAATGCCTAAAACAAATAACAAAAACACATACTGAAACCAACAAGACATTGAATAATTTTCATGATATATTTCACTTTATTGAGAGAAAATTTACCACGATCTGCAATGGAACATTGTAAAATTGTAATTCTAACGAAACTGTAATTAATTTTCCAAAATTTTAGAAATGATTCAACATTTCAATTTGATGAAATTAGTGAAGGACTGAATTCGTTAAATGAAGTTCTTTCAGTTTCTGTGTTAATTTTTGTTAATAATCGCATACTTTCAGTTTTTAGCTGACGATGCTCTGGATGATATTATCTCTAACATATCCTTACTGAATATTGAGAATTATGAATCGATTGATGAATCAATACATAAATTGTTAGACGAATGGAGTAAACATGTACATTTCTTATCCAATAGGAAACCACTATTCACAGATTTATTAATAGAAAATTACAAACCAATCGAATTTGAAGGAATGTTTAAGGTGAATATTTTTGTAATATTCTAACATAAATTTAGTTTCAATTCATTCTAATTAGACATTGAGGAATTGGGCCACGGAACTATCATCACGAGTTTCATTGATTAGTACTTTTATACCGTTTCTTCAAGATTTGAAATCACATATAAAAGAAATTGAAGATGAACTCCAACAAATGAAATTGAAAATGGATGATAAAAATAATCATAATAATATTGGATCGATATTATCAATGATTAATGATTTGTATTTGGAGATGTTTAAAAATCAAGAATTTCTTTCAATTGAAAAGAATGAGGATTTCAATGAGTTAGTGATATGGAATATGTTAACATGGAATTCTATTAGAAACATTGATTATTTTAGAATTATGATTGTAAGACTTAACTAATGATAATCCTGACAAATCGACTTCTTGCTTATTATCAGATAAGACAAGGATTTTATTATTCGCTCATTAATGTATTCGAACTCAACTTCATTATGATTATAAACAATTGATGAGTTGTGAAATAGATATGATGATATTAAGACAATACCTAACTACACGGATGCAGTTTAGATCCATTCATATCTAAATGGCTTTTATATTATTGGGTATCAAATATGGTATACAATTGTCTGATCCCTATAAATCCTCCATTGATGGATTCGAATTTTTATAATTATCGCAGAAAATATGAATATTTTTCACCCAATATTATAATTTTTGGCTTTCTTGAATACCACATTGGACTGTGTGGATTTTATTAGGATTTAGTCGACTTGTTCCTTGGCTGTTGAATTTAGTTTTAGATCGTTTGATTTTTCATTTTTTTATGTTTGATTATCACTTCAACATTTACATTGTTTTTGTTTATAAATTCAATGTCTTCAGGATTTTTTACGAAATAATAAATTGTTAAAAATGATATCTCAGTTTATACCACTGGTTCTCAATCCCGCGGTCGCGACTCCAAATGGGATCCGCAAGCATTTTTAAAGGATTGCCGAATTATGGTAGATGTACAAATCATTACAAGTGAAAATTCGTGTTTACTGATGCTGTTAAATAAATAGTTTGTGATGCTGATTTAACTACTTATGTTCACAATTACCTTGACTACTACAGCTAAGTATTTTATAGGTAATGTTATTATCTGATAATCTTATTATTATAGGTAATTCATTACTTGTTGTAAATCAATGAA
>JBBMOY010489998.1:0-11744 GCA_037951405.1 Platydemus manokwari | reverse complement strand
GACAATAAATATTTCATAAGAAGAAAAGCTTTTTATAATTTAAAAATCACATTCAAATGAATATTTTCTTTAAAACAATTATTTGGATTTTTAGAAAGTTATAATAGATTGTATTAGAATATATTAAATTTTAATTCCTTTTATTTAATTTAAACAAAATGATGAAGTTATATTTGTTTCTAATTGTTTTCTTTCGTAAATCAAACCAACTTTGAGATAAAAAAATACAATTCAATTATTATGTCTTACTCTTGTATAATAAGCGGACATTATTTCTTGATTTTTTTTCTGTTACACAATCATCAAATATCATTAATTCTTTTAGCCTTATTTAAATCAGAATGATTCATAAATTCTCTAAATTTAGAAGCCAATATTATAGAAGGACCTTGTTTTGACATAGTACGTTCTTCTAGAAAATTTTCACAACTTTCTCTAATAGTCATAACGTTATCAAAATGATGATGTTCTTCAAATACTTTTATAATACTTTCTTTTGATAATGTATTTTTAAATCTATGATACAAAATTTGATATTCTTCTTTATAAACAGTTTTTGAAAATATTATTAAATTCTCATAACCAATAATTTCTGGTTTTAATAATATTTTAAAAAGTAATTGAGTTTTTCAACAATCTGAACTTCCACAATTATTATTCTGAAAGAATCACCAATAATTTCATGATTATTGAATTTTATTTTATTTTGATTCCAGACGAACGTCCTCCGAGTAAAATTGTCGAAGCCAATTCCAAAGGTTATGTTTTTGTGAGATTTGTAATAAAGAAACTTAAAATATTATAAATCAAAACACACGAAGTCAATATACCAACCACAAATGCTGTACGAAAATGGTGTCAAATAGGATATTGCAATAACAATAAAACCACAAATATTTGCAATAAATGCAAAAAAAGTCTATGCAGAAAGTGTACACGCACAAAATCTACACATGTATAAATTGTGAGCAACAAACTGTAAATAATTAAGTGTTTTGTTAATTGGCAATGTCTATAAATCCATTTATCTATTATAATTAATATTGTTCAACTTTATTTTTGTCATTTTTAAGAGTAAATATAGACTGGAAACCACAATAAGCCTTTTTTCTTATGCACCAGTTATTTTTGACTGGTTTTGTAGAAATAGGTATGGTATATCTAGTGTTAAATATCTTTTTACTAGATTTTTAATAATTTTAATTATTTATTGTATTTTAAAATTAACTTCAAAATAACCATTTTAAATAATTTTGAATTTTTATTGGTTGGCTTGCTACTTTTCGGGGTTCTACTATTTGTTAGAAAAATAATTATTATCTTTCTTTTTTATTCCTACAAAAGTTTATTATTTGAACAAAAATACACTAAAATATAAAATTACACTGGTTAAATTAAGTTCGACGGTAGTGGTATCAAATAGGATTAATTTTAGTAAAACAATAAAATCAATAAGGCCCGAAAGTAACATATATAATATTTGGATACAGATTTTCTAAAAACCCCGACAAGTTTTTTCGGGTGAATGTAATTTTGATAAATGATCGTATCACTAATTGATCTTGCCAGTCAATTTATTTTTGATAAATTTATTTCTCCTAAATTAATTTGTCTGTCGATTGACTTATCGATTAATTAATATTCGAAATTCTCGTTCAATTGGTATGGATCTTGATATACAGATATAAAGTAAAGTACTGGATATGAATAAATGTTCTTGGAAATTAAGCTATTTGTGTTGGATATCAGCCCCATCCGGAACATCCATCTCAAAAATTACCCTGTAATGTATTAGCGTCTCAAATCCTACAATGTATTAGTTTTGTGCATAATATAATCGCAGTCAACGCACATATAATCCCGCTGTATACCTTGATTATGAATTGTCAACCGACAAGCAGATCAGAAGAAGTCATGTCCAACGGCGTCAACAATATTACAAACATTCGATAAACAATTAATTGTTGTGCTGAAATTATCAATGATAATAAACAATTATCTTTTACTTTTGTGTTATAAAGAACTATATTTTACTTTTGTGTTATCTGCAATAAACAATTAATGTGTTACGTTTGGGCCTTATTGAATTATCTGTTTTAATAAGCTTAATCATATTTGATATCACTACTGGTTTAATCAGTCCCTATGAGTTCTTGATTAAGGCCACATGCGTAATTTACCTTATATTATTGTTCTTTCACCTCGCACAGCCTTATTGTTTGATGAAAATAAGTGTGGCAGTAGTGATATATTTTACTTTTTTATTAATCAGTCTCAAAAATAATTAAATCTTTTTTAACTATTAACTATTTTTCTTTACAATAACTACAAACTATGATTTTATGATCCCTATATGATTAAGAAAAACTAAAATTTTTAATGTTACAAATATTTATTGAATATGACACCAATACTAATTAACAACATAAAATAAATAAGACTAAAAATTGATGTTAAAACTACACTATACACTAATGTTTTCAAGATGGCTTACAATTTCAAGATGGGAGCGGTTAATACGTCCTTCTCTTGGAGTAAAACCGAATACCAAAGATATTTGAACAACAAACACTATAATATGAGATACAAGATACGATATATAATATAGATCAGTAGTTTAAATGCTTCGGTTCTTCCAGCATACAAATGGGAATTGATCTTCAGCACCAGTCGATCTCCTTAAGTGCGTTGAAATTGATCGATGGGTCCACTCCAATTGATGTAACAATAATAACGGCAGTGACAGAATTAGTCTATGGGTTTGTGTATGTGAAAATAATTGCAGTGTTAATTGAAATCACTGCCTTATATAGGCAGTGAATCACTTGCAGATATTGTCTGCGATTAAATTCAATGCCAGTGAATATTTATTATTTTGTCGATAGAAATTATTCACTGGTGAGAGAAATTCTCTCCGAATAAATTTATTAGGCAGAGAAAATATCTCTCGATTAAATTTGATCGAGTGATATTATTTTATTCTGCTACAGAATTTTCATGCGCAGAAACAGTTGACAATTTATTTGTCACTGTTAGTGCGCGATAGCTTATTTCGTATTAATATTTTATAACTTTACTTATTATTTTTTAAGGATTGCTGGATTCGATATTGGTAATTTTATTGGTATTATAATTTTACATATATATAAATAATTATTATTATAAATATTAATATTTTTGAATGTTTGTTGCTCAAAAATCCAAGAGAAGTAAAATCATAAAAATACATGCAAAAATAAATAAAAATTAATACAATAAAAATTAGTACACGTATTATACGTACTGGCATGCAAATGTTATACAAATATTCTTTCAATGTAAATTAATTGTTTTAAGTAAATAGTTGGGCCAGAACCCCAACATAGATAGTCTTTAACAGATATGATTGAAATATTCTTATCAATGAATAAATGTATTCGGTTGTATTGGTGTATAATTGAAACACCAGATAATGTTTTCAAATGTATAATAAAATTTTGTTGTGTGTCTGGATCAAATACTGCGTACCTATTTATACCGATCCAGTTTTCCAACCACATGTCATCACCATATTCTTTCCGATTAATTCATTAATTTTATTAATATTTTTATGAATTTTCTCAATATGTTATCCTATTTATTGCTATTTCGTGTTTTTAATGTATTTTTAATATGTTTGTCTTACGCTCTTTTATTTTCACTGCCAATATATTATTATTAATTATAACTATTTAATGATATTTGCATAATTTTATTACTAATTACTATTTTATTTATATTGTTTAATTTTGCCTTATTAACTAGTCTGATATCTTACTCTTTACAAACATACTCAATAAAAAGAATCATTAAATAATATTCATTATTAAAATCATAAAAACAACTAATTGTTAATCAATAATATTTAATACATTGCTGATCATTATTGTTAATCATTGCTTATTGGCTTAATTACCCGCCTATGACTTCCTTCACATCCATAATCAGGAGATTCTATTGTTATAAGTTTATATCATATTTTTGTATGATGCGATACTTTCACTGTGTGGCAATTACGTGGGATAATATTTCGGGTGGAAAAATATATACAAAAAATGTTTGTGGGGATCCAAACACATAGGCCCAGTGCTCTCTGAAAGATAAAAGTTACATTTTATTTAGTAAAATGATATTTTAATATCAATCCTATCTCATATTCATCAACCCTCTTGAAAAACGGATGCTATTGTAATAAGACGAAAGAGTACCGTATTGGATTGATATAAAAATTCATTGGAGCACTTTACACATCGAAATCAATTATGTAATTCCAATGTAGTTTTGAAACAAATTACAGTTTTCTCAATTTTTTATGTTGTTTAACATATAATCATTGAGTGTCGCAGTTTGCTGTCAATAGCATCATCACCATCACATTTTTATAAAGTTCTGATATTTGTTAAAGTAAAAATATTTGAGCAGTTAAAAGTATGCCATCTATTTAACGTAAATATTGTTAAAGATTTTGATAATTTATATATGATGTTTGATAATTTATTTAAAGTACTAATATACAATTTGAAAAAATATATTGATTAACTCATATTAATATCAGAAGGGTTCATTAAAATTCTAAATTATCTGGACTCCAATAGGTAAGGTTGCTATTGCAGATAAGTCAATTGACGATAATTATTTAAAAATAAGAATTAATAAATAAATATTAAACATAAAATAACACAATGCAGAACAATAAATTTGATTAAGATAAAAATTACAAGACTAGAAGTTTATAAATAACACTATTGTTTGAGAATAGCAATCTCGAGATAACAGTAAAGAGCGCGTCGCTTAAATGCTCGGACAAGCCTCTCTGACAAAAAGAAAATGGTGAACCAAGTATAAGACTCTTGTTGGATTTTAAAAGATCACAAGGCTATCACTAGCTGCCAGTCTGATGTTAGATTATACAACTAAGTTTCTTCATTGCTTCGAAAAAAAATGAATAACTGTAACATTTGCTCAAAATTAATAAAATAAATTTATAACTTCTTCAAGACAAATGACTAGCTTCGTAGTTCAAAATATGATTAAATCAATTTAAATTTAACTTTTAATTCATTTTTGCATTTTTATATTTTAGATGAAAGACTTCTGGTTTTACACCACAAATAATAGTTAATAATTTAAAACAGTTAACATATATTAATAGGTCGGTATGATAATAATAATTTACAGCAGCCTACAGGTTCATATAGTAAAAATAGTTCAAACATTTCAATAATTATACTATTGACACAAAAATGTATTTTCATTGTGTATTAAACAATCCTTTAGATTTCCAATATTAAGTGTAGATTAAAATTTCTAACAGTGTATTCAATATAATTAAGCAACCTCTAGTTGATACTTTACCTCATCCTATATTATTAAATTCCCAGTATCAATTTTAATACTATACTAAAATTAATAATAACATACTGAACTAAAATAACTAATATTCGTTAAAATTATAACATCACATTTATTTTTTTTAATCTTTATTTCACTTATAGAATGAACGACCCGGATGAGCTAATAATAATAATTTTCAGCAACACCTTTTACGAATAAATCGATATAGGGGTATTATTAGAATGTTTGAATTGAAAAGTAATTTCGAATAATTATCTGGTTATATACTCAATTTGCTGCAAATATTTTTAAAAATACGGTGTTTTAAATATATGGTGTTACTATTTATATCTTGATAAACAATTATTATCAGTAGTTCTTTCAAATCGTGCTTCATATTAGTCAATCACCAATGAGATGTTTTATCATATTTAAAAACATTGTCAATATTTGGCAAAAATATATAAAACAATCTGAATAATTATAATCAGTATTTATAGAAAAGTAACTCTTATTTTAAAAATATTAAAACTATATATGAATTCTGACCTATTCTCAGTACTTGGGAGAATATTAAAGACTTAATTTTTACTCATATATTTTATGATTATAAATGGCTTCGCGAACTTCGTGGTTTCGCATGAGTGATCGGTCGGATATCCTGATTTAACACCTTGTTTCTTTCTTAGGAATTGGTTGAATAACAAGTTCACTCTAAACTACCAATGAATTTTGACTGAATTTTAATTCCTTTTTTCAATTTACCTGTAGATAAGACATTTTGAAATATTGATTTTGAAATTCCATCATTACAATTATAGAAATATGTGAGATAATCATGATTAAAATTAATTCTATTAAGGGTCCATCAAAACGCATTAAAAGTACGGTTTACGTTGAACCAACAACAGTAATATTGAAGGAGTGCGACGTTGTATTAAAGTTGTGTTTGGTGGACACTCCCGGTTTCGGTGATGCTGTCGATAATAGCGCATGCTGGGATCCGATTATTGAATACATTGATAGTCGTTTCGATGAATATATTGATAATGAGAACAAGATCAGTCGAACGATTTTTCCCGATAGACGAATTCATGCCTGCCTGTATTTCATTCAACCGACGGGTCACAATTTAAAACCTTTGGATATCGAATTCATGAGACTTATCCATGAGAAGGTAATTTGTTAATGAAACCTAATGAAAAAACTTATTCGGATACATCAGGTGAATATTATTCCAATAATTGGGAAATCAGACACCATGACTCAAGAGGAATGTCGAGATTTCAAGAAGAGTATCATAAATCAAATCGCATTCCACAAAATTAAAATTTATGATTTTCCCGAATCCGGATCAGCGTATTCAGCCAGTGATAACGATGGTGAAGTTATGGATTTGAAAAAATGTCGCGAAAAGATTCCATTTGCCGTGGTCGGTAGCAATATCTTGATTGATAGAAATGGGAAAAAGGTTGGACATCATTAAAATATTATCTATTTTTTTGAAAACAATGATTGTCATTGGCATTGTATAAATTGGAGATCGGTTCAAGTGAACTCACATTTCAATTCTACTATTAATCAACATTGTTTTTATTTTTTCAGTTCGATACCTGATGGTACTCCGAAATAATTTCGTTTAATAAATTTTTAATAATAATTATTGATAATAATAATTATAAATAAAATATTGGCAAATGATAATTTATTAATTAAATTAATCATTAATAATTATAACATTGAAGGTACTTTATTGAATTATTAGAAGAGTATTGGTAAATAATTATTTATTTATTAAAATATCGATAAATAATTAATTTATCAATTGAATTATTAGAATTAATTTATATTATATTATTTAAATTAATAAATGTAATAAAAAGTAATTAAAATTAATTTATTAAATAAAAATTAATTAAAAAAAATTAATAACTATAAGAATAGATAATAATAAATATTTATCAAAGTTTATGTGGATTCGAAATAATGGAATCAATAAATTTGTATTTATAAATTATCGATCGTGAATGTTATGAGCCACTAGTATTTTAAAAAGCACGCATTGAAAACGAACTGCAAAGTTACATAATCAAATTATCCATTGGAGAACAATTATTTCAACTAATTCATGTCTTGATATCAATTTATAAAAATTTTTTTAATTTTTATATCCTCACATCCTCCTTTCTTAAATATTTGATCCTATACGAATTTCTAATTATTTCTGTATTGAACCATCAAAATATATACCTAAATGGACATTTCTATTTCTTCTCTCTTCTTTAATTATTCGAATATTCTTCATTTTTTTTATATATCGTCTCAATATCTCCTTATCTCTATACTTCCATGTCATAGATCTCCTTGGGATCGAATCCAAATGCTTGTTGACTATATAAGCCAGTATTATTTCATAAAGCACTCATTGTAAACGAACTACAAAGCTAGGACATCAAATTAAACTGGTTTTATAAAAGGATTCCGCTGAGATTGTTTGAAGAAAATCAAAAACACTTAAATTGATTTTAGTCAACCCATAGGATGGATGGTTCAATATAAAATGAACTGTTCCTGCACTTTATACCGATAAAATATATTCAACAGTTTCTTTATCATGAATTAGTGAAAATATTAGACAGTAAAATCCATTTTAAAATCAATTGTGAACTCTAGAATATTGTTCCATATTTATCAATATTTATTTAATTAACGATTGATTCGTGAATTTATCCAGCTATATGTCTTAATCATCTATAATTTCTTTCTCTGAAAACAGAGAAATTGAAATTTTTCTCTCTCTCCGAGTATTGAAATTGTGGAAATTCGATTGATGTCATTGAAATTGGCTTTCAACAAATGGCTTTCTACAATTCTGTTATTATATTTCTTTTATTTATTATTATCAATCGATCGTTAGATAACATTTCATTTCTGGTATTGTTTTCTTTCTCTATCGCGAAAATAATGGAATTGGGTTTTTGTTTATCTAATGTTATTTGATGGTTATATTTATATGTGAGAAAGTGTTTTGGATTCAACAATATGAACGGGGAATAAAAATATGAGGATTTTTAATTATAATTTAATACATCCCATTTTTAACAATGTCAACAATCAATATCACGACAATTATTTTTATGTAGATCTTATATATAAATTTAAAAAAATATGAATTAAAAACGTTTGCACACACACACACATATATACATCGATGGTGAAATATTGTCGGTATGATTAACAGTCATTATATGACGAACTAAACGAATACAAGTTTTTCATGGTAATACGTTTTAATTATTTTAAAAATCAATTACAACTCTATTTTTATCATATTTTACGCGGAATATTTAATTCTTAAGGATTATATTAATAATGTTGCATCCGGATCGTTCGAGTTTTTATATTTTTATTCGAATTAAATAAACTTATCAATGGTTTATTAGCATGAATTACAATTTGATGGATTTTCTGACATATTTTTTGATGATTAATTTGTTATAAAACTTCTAATTAATAAATTTAATAACAATTGTTTCTTAATTTTTATAAAAATTAATGAAATCTTATGATTTAATTTTTTGATATTTCATACGGATTAAAAATTAATCCTGTAGAACTCGTCATGTTTATTTTGTCATGATTACGTGTGCAAGTGGATTAATTGTACTCTTGTATGATTAATAATCATCACATATAATTAAAGTGATGTCTGGAATAACTGGATTTTTAATCTGAAAATATGTGTATTAATATTAGCAAGATTTATGACTATTCTCACGAAATATTAAATATATAAGCTTCATTGAATAGAAATAGAAAAGCAAATTATGCGGTAAATTATATTTAGCATAACATCAACTAACATTTCGTGTTTTACCCATTTTTAGAAAAGCATTAAATTTGGAAAAAAAAACATTTTTAATTTCGCACAATCAACTTATTTCAACAAACATCCTGCCATTTAAAAATCCAGGCTTTTAACAAACTCAATTTTTGAGAAAATTCCATAATTTAGATGAGATATAATTAGTATTCAAATTAAATATTATTTCTTTCAGTCAGCTAAAAGTGACAGAAATTTTAGTAAATGAACAACTGGCTTGTGTTTGTTAAGCGTTTCCATATTATGCAATATTTTTCATATCTTTATAGTTTCCATTCATCAATTGGAATCTGGTTGTTCATGATGAGTTGTGAGCTTGTCAATTTATTTTTCTTTTGAACAATATTACAGACAAATGGTTGGATAAATAGAATTTGTTTTCGGACGACCATTGTAAAATAGAATTCAATTTATAGTTATTGATCTACAATATATCAATTATTCAATTCATATTTTACTTAAATTTTTATAAATTTTTACTTTTCAAGTCATATATACTTGCAAACTTTTGACACTGTTTTCATGTTCTCTGATTAATATCCAATAATGAAAATAATGTGATTTATTATTACAATTCATTTTTGTTATTGTGTTACTCATAATTTTTCAGTTAGAAAATATTTGAACAATAAATAATTTATTCAATAAAAAATTTAAAGTCTATAAATAAATTCATATAAATCACTTCACTGATGGTTTTGGATTAAGATTATATTTTGATGGCATTGTGAGGATTTTTGAAATTATTTTATTTTAATAATATTTATTTGTTTAAATTAATGTAGTTAAAATATAATTTTGTGACATAATTTTCGTTTCGAATGCTTAAAAAATAATGGCTTACAATATATCATCACTACAAATATTAATATCAGAAATAATTATTATCTACATGATTGGAATCAGCTGTCTATTTCACCATAATATTAATCAATATTTAAATAAATTTAAAATTTCTTGATAAAAATCTAAGCTTTAAATATTTTGTGGTAAATAATCAACATTTGATATCTGAATTGCCTCGGTATTTTGAAATCTTAATACCGTGTAAGGAAAATTTACTTTTAAATTTAAAATTTGTACGAATTATAAAGGAAACTCCAACTAAATCTAATTGACAGAACTGTGATTTTGTTATTTCAAATGAAATCCTCAATATAGAGAACATATTTACAGTGTGAGAATGAATTTGTAATTAATATCTATTTTAGATCCAATAATATACTAAAATGATAGAATGTTTAACTTTCATTTTCATTTTTTTTAATGTTTAAGAGATTATAAATTTTATATAAGTTTATAAACATATTTTTAAATGATCAGTAAAAACAGTAGAAGATCAATAAAATTTCCTGATTGATTAAAAAATGTTATGTTAGTTCAGATAAATTGTTAACGAGAATGTGTTATTAGGTATGATATTTGGATCGAGTTACGGCGGTCTCTGTTTATAATAAGTTGGAATAATGATATTCGAATTATATATTCCATATATGAATAACGGTAATAACAAAATTCAAATTACCAAAACATATTTCAATTTTATTTAAGCTAACAGAAATTTTCAATCTTATTTTCCCAATGACCTATATCTATTTTCATGAATTATGGTTGAAAATATTAGTTTTACAATTCTAAGCTCTTCACTATAATTTGAAAATAGGTGATTGAACTACTTAGATCTGTTTATTTTTCATTTTTATTAAATAATACTTAACTTATATTTTCAAATTGGCATCATTTACGTAAATATTAGCAATGCTCTCACAATTTTTACAAATTTATGTTTGATAACCCTCATTTTTGACCTAAGCCAGTACAACAGTAGTATTATTATATAATTATTAAGTCTAATGATTTTGGTGACTCGGCCTACGCTTTGGCACGGTTGAGTGAACAATATTGGACCTTCATAAATCAGTCAACAAATTACTTATGTAAACATTTACTTTTATTCATTTTTATAGTTGGTTTTATTTCACGCTTTTGTTATTTTGTAGTTTTCGTTTTTTCTCTTTTTATTTCCAGGATTATTTATCTGAATTATTTATTTCACATGAATTTTTTATAAAATATACTGGTAGATATTCATCGTATGATTTGCTGAATACTCACAGAAAAATACCAAAAAAAAGAAAATTATCCGAAACAAATGATTTACAAAAGTTTTTCATTTGATGAAACGTGTTTTTTAGTTTTGAATAAATTAGTTATTTTTTCTAGTTACGAACAGTTATTTTTCTTGATGGAGATTTTCGTTGGACTTTCTCGATGACAGAAAATTGAATATATTTTTCTTGTTTGTTGAGAACAAAAAGTTGGATTTTTTCGATTTTTTGTTTAATATATCGTTTACATATTCATCATATTAATGGAATGTTTGAGTGATAACTAATTGACCTTTGGTTTTACCATTATTATTGATTATATATTATTATTATTATCATTCATCTAATTACAAGACTATTACGACTCATTCATTTGTGATAGATTTTTGCACTTCTATTTA
>JBBMOY010488887.1:0-11744 GCA_037951405.1 Platydemus manokwari | reverse complement strand
TCCACCGGATTTTACAACAAAAAATAAAATAATACATACGCAGTTGTAATAAAACACAAATAAATAACATTGTTGAACATAAAATTGTTGAAACAAATAAATAACTTTGTTGAATATAAAATTGTAATAATACATAGCTAAACCCAATTATTGGGTAACACATAGGATATTGTCAGAGCAAGAATAAAGAATAGATCAATTGTTAATAAATTGTTAATTTTGATGAATGTCCGATGTTGAGGGATGGCGGATTGTTGGCTCGCAGCATATTTGAATTGATTATTTCTTGGCAACTCAGTCCACACTCAAGAGCATCTTACGGCGCATATTTTATAGGGAAATAATTTACATTTGGGGTTTCTACATATTAGCTCTAACTGGGTTTCATGGCTATAGCGGTTTGGTCTATTTACAATTTTAGGGAAGAATCTGTTTAATGTTATAGTGTCAGGTGAGGATCCCAACATCATGTCTGTGTGATTTTCAGAATTTATTAACTGTAGCATTGATGGATGTGTTGGGTAGGTCAAAAAATACCAAAATATTCATGGAAACTAGGGAAATCACCTACAAAGAGTTAATACTCACAGATTTGATAAGGGCAGATGTCAATAGTCAATCAGACTTCTTTGAAATATATAATTTAATATTTAGAATTTAATAATCGACTAGTGCATAATAATAAATGATAACAAATTCAAGTATTAACATATGATACGAGAAATATAAGATAAATTTGTTAACAGACCGATATTTAGTCTACTCTATCGATTGAACACAAACGATGAGTCTATAAAATAATTTAATTTTACGAGCATTTGCCAGTTTTATCGGTCAGTGACTTTCATTCTATGTGACTTTTTCTGACAATCAGTCTTCATTTTTGTTTTCTGCTTTGTACTCAACTTTCGTGTTTTATTTTCATTTTGAGTGATATCTATTGATGGTTTATTGTGATTTATAATTATATTTGATGATTAGTTGAATTTGTAACTCATTGTGATTCAAGTTATAATTTTCAGCATTCAATGTCAGTTAATAATCTAAAATACGCATGAGCCAACTTGGTTCTTTTTGATGATATTCGAATATCTCCATTGTTTTCCTTAGATAGGAAGTATCTTCTACATGATTTCCAAATTATTTTCACTCTTACACTATTTGACTATATATGTTGTTCTCTTTCTCCGATTACTATTGATTATTTATAATATACTTTTTATGGCGAAATGTTTGTGAATTACTCTATTCGATTTCTTTTCTATTTTTTAAATAAAATGATTTATTTTTTCTACTTTGCTTGTCTTAATTTCCATATATTAAATAACATTTTGCTAATCCGATATTATTAATTTACTTGTTTCTAATTTATTTTGATCTGCATATAAATTTGATAAGATCATAAGAAAAACGAAAGCTCTAAAAGCAAAATGTCAGATCACAAAGGGATCAGCACTTGAAAGCACAGAAATTACAAGCCACAAAAAACTGTTAATTGTTATCAAGATTCAACTAGTTTTATAGACTTGTTAAACTGTTGTCCTACTAGGGATAGATTTTATTCTATTTCGAATGTTAATTGCAAACCTCTGTGTTCGTTACACGATATTGCAGTGAGTCAATTGACGATCGAATTCTATTTATGAGCTGATATTTTAGAGGCGTCTGATTGGTCACATGCACTTGTTGCCTGAATGTACCTACTCTTTAAGGGTTGCTCCATGGCTTTATCACTTATTCCAAATTCCATTATTAGATATCATTATGCATCATATTTTACTATTGTTATGTCTTAATTTTCGATAGTTTATAAAAGCTTAATAAAGATTTAAGACTTAATATCAATATATAATTCGTAAAAATATTTTAATTCGGCCTGCGATTTTTATAAACAAATCTAAAATTTACATTCTAACTTCAAGTTTGGTATATAAAACTATTATGCATATTTTAAAATTATAAATAAATAATTCAATACTGTGCTATGTAATTGATTGTCAGCTACAGAATTCAATGTCAAATAATAAATGATAAGAAAATAACAAATATCCAAATACTATAAATACATAACCAGAATGTTATTTAAATGGGATTTAGCACTGGATAGTACAATCTAGTTTACTGGTGTCTAATGCCACTTGTGAAAATATCCAATAATGAAATGATTCTTTGAATAGTGTTGTTCATTTATTTTTCATCATTAATACCTCGTTCGACAATTTCTTGCAAGCCCAGCAAAGAACATCCCAAACACCCTCACTGGTAACCCAACATTATCGTGTTATTACTTTTTATTGGATATCTTATTCATTTTAATATCTTTATCCACAAGACTTCTTAGTCTTTTCCATAAAATATGCCTTGAATAAGGTAGCAGATAATTACTCCGGTGCTTAAGATTAGATGCACTAATTGAATATTAAATTTCAATTTTAGAATCGTTTTTGGTGCTGAATGCAAACACTTTTATATCCTTGATTATAAATGAAATTTAAGACTGCAAATTCTGATTTGAATGATTCTTAGTCATTGATTGGAAATGTATTTCAATTTGTTAAATAAATATTTTATACTCTTATTATTTATTATAATATATTTTTCATAATATTAAAGCAGGGGCTTATTTGTATAAACTTCAAAAATTATAACACTTCAATATTTTGGATACTTGTAAATAAGTTACATAATGTTTGTGGATATTATGTAATGGTTGAGAAGTTTTGAACAATTCAAATACTAATATCTGTTTTCAATTTCTGGTACTATCTCTCGGTCAAAAAGTAGCACAGTTACATAATCACACCCATTTGAGTTGTATAACAGATCGATTAAATATCAGATATGAGGGTTAAGTTAAATTTTGATTTATAAAATGGATACAAAAGTACTTAATTATTATTAATTTCATAATTTAAAAATAATATTTGTAGATAATATTATTAGATTATCAAGGTAATGTGAAAATTAGATCTGGAATCTAATAATAATCATAATTTACAATTAAATGTGAGGAATTTAATGATTTTTTTCATAACGATTTTATATTTCCAATTGATAACATTAGATAAGATAAAGGGATAAACATGGTGATTCATGTGTTGAATAAATTTACACAATTATTTGTAAAGGTGGCTGCCTAATCACCTGAATTAATCACATATTATTTTGCATAAATATAACATAAAAAATCAATATTTTTCCAATCAAGATATATCACAGACAATGAAATTCATAATTCGATTCTCATATCAGATAAAAATTGAATCAAACATGAATTAATTGTGGCAACATTTTTACGATAATTTTTCATATCAACCAGCAACTGATCAATATTTTCATTAAATATACCCAGAATCTCACCAACTGGCTTATTAGTATCATTATACAGGCACAGTAAATGACAAAGGAATTCTGATAACGGTGGGAGAGATCTGATAATGATCTATTTATTCAATGAGAAATTAAGATTTTCATATGAAACAACAAATGATTTTTACTGTAAATAAGCCTTGGTCAATCCAATTCATTTTCGTTCCCAATGTGTTGTCATAGGCACGGGTAATCAAGGTTTTTAATACCACTTGTTCATCATATTCACCTGAACTGTTAACCGAGAGCCATTCATGAAAATATCGCAAGAAATATTCAATGAACATTAAACACCTAAACAAATACTCCTTTACCGTACAGTTTTTATCGAACCTCAATGTTTACCTGTTTAACGATCGGATAACATAAGTCGCTGATTCGACATTCAACTGTACAGAGTGGGTAGATTCACTCTTTATTATGCTTTCTAATGTGGAAAACTTTTCACGGTCAGCTTCAAATTTCAGCGACAATCGCTAAAAATATCCCATGATAACATCAAAGTTCACAAAACATGCAAAACACGCACCTTGACCTGAGCTATGATGTCTAGTTTCAAAGACACAATGGGAGAAGTGTCAAAGTTATCAAGGAAATGCAATAAAGACCAGAATGAATTGATATAATTCTCAGTACTAATAGTATGCGAAGAAACTATTGTTTTACCCCAATCAGCAAAGCTATGAGTCATTTGAATAAAAAAATTAGTCTTTCTTCGATTTTCCAAACTTGGTGGCTCAAATGAAACGTGAGTTTCTTGAGACATTGACTTTCGAGAAAGATGTCGAGAATATCCATTATCAATACTGCATCTAATATTATTTATCAAATATTATTAAAATAATAATAAACATTCTAATTATGAACTACATTTTCAAATTAATTTGACATGAAATAACAATCCAGAAACAATTTTCATTTGAAAATCAAAACATTTTCATATTGAAATGGTTATGATTGACAATATTGGCTAATACCATAAATATATTCGATAGAAATAATGTTTCAGTAAATAATAAATGCTAATATTAACGAAACAACCATAAAATTTCGGTTACAAATTGTTTACTAGAATCTATTATTTGATATCTTACACTATGGTGTATACACATGTATACAGAATTCTGCTTTGGTATTCTTTTTGATAAATTTAAATTTAATTTCTTGATATTAGAGAATATAAATATCATAAAAGCTTCGAATATTTCCCGAGAGCTAAATAATGCGGATTTAAAATATGATTGAGAACTTGTGACAATTGTTTTTTTTATTAAAACCGATTACTATAGATATTTCAGCTTCAAATAAAATGAAAGTGATATTTTTGTAATAAAACTGACCTTCATCATAATTAAATTTATCTTGAATACAATGATATATTAGGATGATACTCTGTAACACTTATGGTTGATTTATTCATCTTAATTGATATAATAGTTGATTGGATTTTATTATGAAATCTTGTCAATACTTCCGGTTTCAATATGAACTTATTATTTTATGACCAGGTATAATAAAAGATTCCAAATAAAAAATATATACGGGTTTTTATTGAAATGATCGCTTTTGTAAAGAAAAATAACCACATAAGATATCGCTATACATATTCATATTAAAATTTGCTTAAAAAGTTCATCAATAAAAATAAATAAATAATATGTTGTCAGATGTTTCACAAAGTCCTGAACTTAATATGAAGTAATAAATTTCAGTGATTCACACATAATTAGCAAAATAATAACTCAATGATTAGTAATTTATAAGAGTTATATTATTGACAATGAATATTGATTTCAAAATGACTTCAAACAAGTGTTTGAATAGTTGCTATTATACAATATTCTGAAACAACCAATCAATAATCAATGATTGATCGATAGAATATCAATCCATATTGTTTTATCAATACATATTTAATCTATATAGTCATTTTGACTTCTAACCAAGTGATTAACATTAAAACAACGTGAGAAAGGAAACCTATTTAAGTCAGTCTTCAAATAAGAACTATACAGATTGTTAAATTGTATTGTGTTGTAAAGCATACGAGTACGACATTTAAACTCAATATTGTTCATAATATTAAGTGAATATACAACAATACAAATGCAGAACTAAATTGTCATTTACAGAACCATATATGTATGATAATAAATCAACTGAAAATGATATCAAAAACAATGAAGAGAAAATTGATAACATGCTGAAATAATAAAACTCATCCATGATGAAAACTGTTGCCAAACCCTTTTGCACAAACCATTTATTTATCTACATGTTATTGATAAAATAATATGAATACAGTAGTTTGAGGAAAAGTACGTAAATATCTATTTTGAAAATATATTTCAGATGGAATATAATGGCCTGAATGGTGAGAAATATCATTTCTATATATAATAAAAACTATTTCACGTATGTAGGTCAAACTGAATTTTTTATCATTTATAAATATGATAATGGAGCTTGATATATAATAATGACAATAAATTGTAAATTACTATAAGATTATTTATTAAAATTTAATATCTACATAATAAAAATGCATTCATTAAATATAAAGCTTATTTCAATAATAAAAAAACAAGCTTTGAATATGACAAAATAAATTAAAAAATATATAGATGCAGTAAGAACTCTAGGATATGAAATCATATTAGATAGAAATGATTCCTTTAATAAATGGGGATTATAGAACGACAATTGGGTGATTTAATAATTTCCTAGCTAAGCCAATGTAATTATTGAAAACGATTACCGGTATAGATAAATGAAATCATTATTAAACTAACATAGCAGACATAATGATGTGTAGATTTAAAAATACAAACTCCGAACCTAAGATTAAATGAACATAATATTATCTGAATAATTATTTATATTTCATTTATTTAATTATAACTTCGAAATTCCATTTTTATATTCCACAATAAATCCTATTAATTTCATAAGATATTCTATGAATGCTTACATGAACAGTTGAGGATAATTTATTCTACACTATTTCATTGCTTTATAAAGTTGACTCCAACACCACCTACTCAGGGAATTTAATAAACGCCATGTTCTCTGTATTAGCTCTTTCATGAACAAATTTTAATCATTAATTATTCCAGTGAGAAACTATAAGTTTCTGTTATAACTTTTATTAGAATTAAAACAATATCTTTGCATATAAATTTGTCAACATATTACTCTCATAATTCATATAAATATATTAAACAAATTCACAATCAATAGAAAAGTTCAGAAAGTTCGAATATTATAATTAACATAAAATATTAATATATTATTACACTTTTATGAGTATTAATTTAGAAATTCTTGGATATTTGACATGTCATCAAGAATGCTTTTGAAAAATTGAAAATATGTGGAATAGCTTGGGGATATTTTAGAAAAATCAAGATTATATTTTCCTCGTTTAAATGCAGTCAATTTTTCTTATTATGCTCAAATTAAGATTTAAAAAATAATTTGCCTTTGAAAAATCGGGTGTTTAGGGGATATTTTCAGTACATAAAATTTATTATCTTCGATAATATAAAAAAGAAAATCACATCATCATTAAAACCACTACAATTTCAGTAAGAAAAACTAGCGATGAAGTAGAAAAATGACAATCCATCTGTACTGAGAATAAAGCCAAAAACAATATGCCTATTAATCATTACCATAATAGTGAGAAAGGCAAAAATATTCTAATCTTTACATTACATACTATTTACAGCAGAAGCGGAAACTAAAGCTAATGTACTGGTGCAATTGTAGGGATATTACAAGCTATCATTTAACGAGAAAAAAATGCCTTTTCATTTAGTTTTAATGTTGAGAAAATGCGTTCATTTTACATCAAATGTCTATTTTTATCGTGAAAAGAAAATTTATAATCAAAATTTAAAATAAATCGCCCAGTACTGTCAAAAGATCTTTAGTATGTAATGAAGATTTTCAAATAAAACGCTTGGTTCGTCAAAATACCAATAACCCAAACGTAATTTGACAGTTCAAGTGGAAATTTAAGATATGAAGTTAACGTTTTTTCCAGAATTAGTCTAACAGTTCCACATAAGCAATTCATCACAGATTCATCAAATCCACATTATCATATATTCATCACAGATTCATCCAATCCATATTATCATATATTCATCACAGATTCATCCAATCCATATTATCATATATTCATCACAGATTTATTCACAGATTTATCGAATAATATTGTCCAGAGAGAAATGTTTATAAAGCAATATAAATGTACAAGCATATCACAAGACAAATCACAGTTTATTCCAATCCACCCCCCATTACAATGGCGATGGAAGTTTAAAGTTTCAAGATGAATCATCACGACTTATCATCGATAATAATTTAATAAATATCTTGTTGATAAAGCAAGAATATGAGATAAAATCAGACATAAACAAACAAAACAAGCAAGAATCATCATCATGACACGTTATGCTTATTGGTTAAAAATCATAAATCGATATTATTATTATAAAATATCCCAACAATACATGATAAAATATCAAATAAAACCATGGAATGCATCTCATATTTCTTGTTATATTTGACATAATCGATATTTTCATGATGGACTCATATGCGATTGATTTGATGAGAATATAATTAATATTATAAACACAAATATTAATAATAAAGGGAATAAATTATTATTAAATCAAATATAAATATCCAATTATGAAGCACAAGCACACACATACACACATATTTCACAAATAAATTATTAATTTCATTAATTTAATTTAATTATTAATTTTAATTAAAATTTAATTAATTATTAATTATCAAATATAAACAAATAACAACCTAGCATTAGACAAATTATTTGAATTTCTTCTCATTTTATGATCAAATCCACTGTTTGAATTCAAAGACGAGAATAATGGTGAACCAACATATGTTGGGGGAGAATCGACAAATGATATATTGTGGAGAGCGATTATAGACATAAGATCTTTCAATGACGCTAAGAATGTATCGCATGCCGCATTAAGGGTCGATGTGAGATCATTAATCAACTAGAAACAAGATTGATAATGCCAAATTGTGTTTCATTAACACTCACAGTCATATTGGGACATTGATCTTCCGACAATTGTTGTTTTAATAATAATGCTTGTTGATTCATCAATTCCATATAGAGTCGCATTTCAGATTCTTTGGAACTGATTTCATTAACTGGCATATTTGTGCCTGATGGTTAAATAATCATTGTTGTTGAAAATAACATTTCTCTTATTTACTTAAATTAGAGTTTGCTATCATTTCAAATTCTGGTTCAGAGTGACAAGCTTTACAGCTACCGATAGCAACAATCCACCGTTGACGATCTTGAATACTTGATGATTTGAGATGATATTTTTGTTCACCGGGAATAACAATTTCGAATCTGGTTTGATCGAAATTACTGACTAATATCAAATAAATGTTAATTTTCAAATGGTTTTATTCGTCAGATACGAAAGTTTGATTAAATAATTGAAATGATAAATAAAAATCCATTATAGCAAAATTATAATGATTTATTAAACCTCAAGTTTTTAAAGATATTTTTAAAAAATATTTATTCAAAGCAGCTAAATAAAAATACCATTTAAATCACAAACTGCTAAATTTATCGATCCCTTAGAACCACTTTGAACTTCATCTTCAGATCGATAATATGATAAAATACCATCCTTTAATACAAACCATCTAGGCTGCCAACCTAAATTACAGTGATGACTATTTCGGTTTCAAAAAACTTTAGTACCACTATAATAATTTGTCCATTTCCATAAAACTCCATTCATTGGAATGTCTAGTGCTTAGCTACATACATACTGATTCTTAAAATAGATAAAATTTAAATTTAAATACTAAATAACAATAAAATGTAGTTCATTTAAACTACTATTATATTGTGATTTAGACAAAAATACTTTTTGATAATTAATTTTGTTAGTTATATAATTTGTGAATTTAATCAAAAAATCAGATTTAATATATATCTGTGAATATTGCAATAGGTAATTATTTTATTCTCATAATTTACTAGGATTTGAGTTTAAAATAAAATCAATTTTAATTTTCAAAAAGTACGATTAAGGAAAACGACTGAAATATTTGTGAAATAATGCGTATACTATTGAGTTTTTACTTTATTTATGTAGAATTATACCTGACTCCAAATAAAATTTAACTTTTATCATTAATCTAAATTACTTTGGTGAAATATTTGAAATATTTAGGAATAAATTAAAATAGAAGATATGAACAATTATTAAAACTTTATTGAAGACTATTAGTCAAATTCTGAGAGAATCTTGAGCTAAAATCATGCTGAAACGTTCGAGTCAAGGCTAAATCTTCAATTACTCTAAAAAAGTTTTCAAATAATGTTTCTTCACTATTATGAAATTATTAAAACTTTTATGAAATTTTGTTAAACGATTTTAATTTTTTTTATGAAAATGTTAATCAATTTATTTTATTTACTCTGTTAAAATAGGCTTGTCATTAAAACGCTTAAATAATGCATATCAAGAGGTCATTATTGGTGAGCACAAATAGGCAAAGTTATTTTGACTGTTGTTTCATGCGCCTCAAATAGTTACTAATAATGGATATTAGATCCGAATCTCAACAACATAATGGATTCAAGAAATCATGTTCACGGATAAAGTGGTAAACACATGCATCAGCAACCAATCAGAAATCTAAGAATTATCATTACTTATTAATCTTCAAGAACAAAAATTATAGGCACTTCAATTAAAAGGCACATTAACCAAGAAGTCAACACTCAAAATCCTTGGTTAAGATCCAATAGATTAGCAACAAATTCAAAATATATCGAAAGATCACATAAACATAATATATTTTTTCTACTTATATTTTAATTATTTTTATTTCTTACCCAGTCAATCCTATGGATAAAATGTAAGATAAGGGATGACTAAGACATTTTTATTTTCCATTTCAAATGCAAATTGTTTGTAGTTTTGTCCCAATTGACTTTACACTTTATCGTAAATGTATAGAAATCTTCGATTTGACATCTGACATCCTTCAATTACAACGGTGAAATAATAGTAAACACGTTGTCAACAGCATGGCTTCTCAACTAATGTTGTTGACCTTAATAATTGAAATGAAAGTGAACAGATAATATAATTTTTTATTTAATTATTTTTGTAAATGAAAGTTTGTAATAATAGTAGCTTGCTATGAACTCAAAGTATACACATTTAACGCTAAATGTAAAAATTGCCTCTAAAAATGCAATATTTTACTACTCTCTTAAATAACAATGTTGATTTTATAAGTTGTCATTGTTTAATTTCTGGTTTAAATTTTGAGTGGCTGATCTAATTTGTAAGCTCTTTATATTTCTCTTATCAATTCTTAATTTTTATTTATTAATTATATTTTTGTTCCTTTTCTTTTATTTAATTTGCTTATTTTTCTTATCTTTTCCTTATCCTTTCCTCTGTGAACCGCATAATTAAAACAAATTGATTTGATGACATTAATTTAATAAAAATAAAATCTTCTGAATATAAGCGATACATCCCTCTGAAAACTGAGTAGATTTAAGTTAACAGATACAATTAAATTTAAACAAAGTAAATTAGATCAATCAGATTAAAGAAGATGGCTGAATAAAATTTTGGACTCGATTTTAAGCGATTAAATAATTCAGTCGAATAAATTTAATTCAGCATGTCAGTTCAAGATGATTGTCAGAACAATTAAAACAATGTCGATTATATTGATTTGTTTTCCAGTTGGTTTGTTTTGGAATTGTAAAAATTAGATTTTCATTGTTTTAAAGAATTTGGCCAAACGGAACTGAATTGATTTTGAAGAATTGAATTAGCAATAATTGCATTATTTGGTGATTTTGGATCACATTCGAAATACAGAATATTTATTCGAATTTAAATTTTCAAGCGTTCTGAAATCCGGAACACATAAGGTATGACGCGATTAATAACTAGGAATATCATAGAATAGATTTTGTATAAATAATACTGTTATTAATAATCATGGTTATTTGTGATAAACAGTTCTGTAAAGCTTATTAGAAATTTTTTTGACTGGAATCGTTACTCCTAATTGTGTAATGTTGTTCATGGTTCATTAATTAGAATCCAAATTTATCAATTATCATTAACTATAAAAAAATTATAAATTAGATGTTTTAATTATTTATTTACTAATCTAATAACTAATTCTCTTTTCTTTTTCAATGTTATGATTTCACCAGTACCCATTCCACAATTTTACTTTACAGATATATCATATTTGAGATTAACAATATTTCTTTTTTGTTTTCTTGATAAGGCTATATGAAGATCGGATGT
>JBBMOY010488886.1:0-18270 GCA_037951405.1 Platydemus manokwari | reverse complement strand
ACAATTTTAGCATTTTTGTACGAGAAATAAATTCTTAACTAAATTAAGACATACCTTATAACAATAGAATTAACAGTATGCTAATTTATTAAAAACTGTAATAATAACATATATATTACACACAAGTATTTAAATGAATCACTTAAATATAAATTACATATAAATATTTAAATTTAGGAAGTGAGTCATTTTTCAAAATGTCTAAAACGGTGAATTAATATATTTTTATTTTTAACATTAATCATATAATGTAGATAGCAATAAAGGTCAGCACAATTGACTCGGAGTTAGAATTTTCTGTTGCTTCAAACACAACTGGTAAACAATTATTCGATCAAGTACGAAATCTTTTAATAATTTATTCATTAAACTGTTTTGATATTATTTCAAGGTTGTAAGAACTTTGAATATTCGTGAGATATGGTGGTTTGGTTTGCAATACATTGACACCAAAGGATTAGTTAGTTGGTTAAAGCTAAATCGTAAAGTCACTTCACAAGATGTTGGAAAAGTTTTTCCATTGAAATTCCAATTTTGTGTAAAATATTATCCAGAAGATGTTGGAGAAGAATTAATTCAAGAAACAACACAGAGATTGTTTTACCTTCAAGTTAGACAAGACATATTAAACGGGGAAATATATTGCCCAGCTGAATCTTGTGTTTTGTTGGCATCATACGCTTGCCAATGTAAATATTTGGATTTTAATGAAAGCCTAATTGAGAATAAAGAAGACTTTATTTATAAAGATCGATTATTACCCCAAAAGTAATAAGTAGAAATTGAGAATTGTTATTATTTAGTTTTTAGAATTATTGATCAACACGAAATGACACAAGATCAATGGATTGACAAAATTGTAATGATGTACAAAGCTCACAAAGACATGTTGCGAGAAGATAGTATTATTGAATACTTAAAGATAGCCCAAGACTTGGAAATGTATGGAGTCAATTATTTCGAAATTACAAACAAAAAAGGAACGGAATTATATTTAGGAATAGATGCTCTCGGTTTAAGTATTTACAACAAAACTGATAAGTGAGTTGATGTTTATTTGAATATTTCTAATTATTAACCTTTAAAATTAAGTAAAAATTAAAATTTCGTCCACATAAGATTGATTAATGTCATATTCTCGCTTATTACGTCATACTAGTGGTCATACATTCTTATTAATTATTATTGTTTATTGAGTCATTAATTTTGATTCTATTTAGATTAACTCCTAAAATTGGATTCCCATGGAGTGAAATCAGAAACGTGTCTTATTCAAATAAAAAATTTTCAATCAAATCTACCGATAAGAATTCTTCCGTAAGTTGAATTTTTTTTGGTTTAATATTTCAAAAGTATAGAATTAAATTTTAATTAATTAAATGTTTATTTTGTAACGCTATTTGGTCAGATAATCATTTCTCATTTCACGATAAATAAAGTTTATTCTTATTGATATCAAAAAGATTAATTAATTTCACGGAACTATGAGAAATTTATATTTGAAATTCATATTTAAATTCACAAAATTTCATTTTAATATTTATTGATGCTTGAAATTTGCTTTGAAGTAGATTTTTCCCTACCCAACATAACACGAGTAAAAAATAGTATTTATGTTGTTCCTGGAGTAAGGATTCTGGTATTATCCATATGTTTATTCTGTTTTTTGTAATTTTAAAGTATTTAATGATAAAATGGGAATTTAATCATTTTTTTTATCGATTATTTAAATGAAATTTGTTGCATATCTATGTCATTCTTCGATGCTTTAGAAGCATTGAATGGCATGATCTATTTTAAATAAATTAATTTAATTTTTCAATATATTTATTAATTAATTTCCATTCTGTTATTAACATTGACATGATTTTATAAATGAATATCAATAAATGAAATTAATTGGGTTAGACAAATGTGTATAATAAACAAATATATGATTTGAACATGATGAAATATTGGACATAATATTGGACAAATCATTCCGCAGTCATGAAATGAGATTTTTAATCTTAGTTTAATAAGTTCACATTATCCCAATAAACTACCAAATGATGTTTTTAATCGATTGAGAAATTATTGTATTAATAACATGTTTGGTCTGTTTTTTTTGTGATTTTAAAGTATTTAATGAGAAAATGGAAATTTATTCATTTTTATTGACAACTTAAATGAAATTTGTTGCATACCTATGTCGTTCTTCGATGCTTTAGAAGCATTGAATGTCATGATCTATTTAAAAAATAATTTAATTTTTTATATATTATTATTCAATTATTATTAATTAATTTCCATTCTGTTATTAACATTGACATGATTTTATAAATGAATATCAATAAATGAAATTAATTGAGTTAAATAAATGTGTATAATAAACAAATATATGATATAATGAAGTATTGGACAAATCTTTCCTCAGTCATAAAATGTAATTTTTAATCTTAATTTAATAAGTTCACATTATCCCAACAAGCTACCAAATGATGTTTTAAATCAATTGAGAAATTTTTGTATAACTTGGTTGCTTTATTTGGTTGGACACGACTTGATTGTAATCAATTTATTATCTGATATGATATTTGACAACGATTTTCATATTTTTGAGATATTTGTCATTCAATTTCATTTGTACTACATTTTTACCAAATTCCAATTATTGATTGATATTTTATTTTTTTTATTGTTATCTCTCTGATATAATATTATTAATGAGATTTAAATAATTTTTAGAATTTTGTCTTCATGACCAAACATTCTAGAATCAATAAGACGATATTGAATTTATCAATGGGTAATCATGATTTATATTTGAGAAGAAGAAAAGCTGAAACCATTGAAATGCAACAAATGAGAGCTCAAGCTTTAGAAGATAAACGAGCTAAGTTGGATAGCAAGTAAATCATCTCATCAATATTTGTAATCAAGTCAAATTTTGATTTTTAGGGATAAAGTGAATCAAGAAAGAATAGCCAAAGAATTAGTTGAACGTAAATTGGCTGAATTAGAATTAATGTTAAAAGCATCGAATGAGAAACACGAAGAAACCCAAAGACAAATGGAAGAATATGAGCATAAAATAAAGGAATTAGAAGATTTATTAGAAGAATCCAATAAACAGAAACAAGATTTGGAAGACATGCACGAAAGATTAGCAGCCAATAACAAGGCTCTTGAAGAAGCTCAAAAAATGGTTAGCGAAGATTATGAAAAACTGTTGCACGAGAATACGCTCATACAATCAGAAATCCAACAAAAAAATAGCGAAGTTCAACAGAGTGCATTGGAGTTGAATGCTCGACAAGCTGAATTGGACAAATTGCGAAAAGAACGCGAGGATTTGGAAGCTAAAGCTCGTCAATTGGAAGAACAAGCAATTGAGAAGGAAAATGCCAGGGAGGAAGCTCATAATTTTGAATTACTCGAAAGCGGAGATGATAGACGCGAAGAAAATCGAACGACAACTTTATCGGGTAACAAAGATTTGCAAGCTCAATTGAAATCATTAGCCGATGATCTCGAACAGAAGAGACTTGAATCGAAATTGGACAATACCGATTTGATTCATCGAGAAAATCAACGACAGGGTCGGGATAAATTCCAAACTTTGAGACAAATTCGACAAGGAAATACCAAAAAGCGTGTTGATGAGTTTGAATCACTCTAGGCTTTGAAAAACTTTTATACCATGAACACTTCAAGCGTGTCTGTATTGTGTGTGTGTGCCAGCCTGTTGTTTGATAATGATGAGCTCAAGGCAATAATAAATGTAATGATTTTTTGTTTTTGATAATTATATGCCGATTTTTGATTGAGTGATGTCTGTCTCGCAATATTCTGCTATTATTGATTTGTATTTCCTATATTTATATAATCGTGTGTAATCATTATGTACTTTGATATATGACAGTTTATGGTGCAATGTAAGCTATACTATATTTTATTGCCTATTCTAGTCAAGTTTTCGATGAAAATACATTTAGTTCTTTATATATTCAGCTCATAACATTTTATTAAGTTTGTTTTTAATCTAATGGAAGATTTGATCAAATGAGATTTAAAATTATTTGTTAGATCTGTCTTGTAGGTTGTGTGAATATTAAAGTTAATGTGAATGTTAAAATCTTTAAAAAAAATTCCCAAATACATAAAAATGAATTATTTTTATCAGAAAACTGGAACAAAACATGTTGAGATTTCTTATTGGCTGATTTGGTACATTAATATTTTCAGAATTGTACTGATCTAATGGAAAAGATTGTTACTTGAATTTAAATGTACGCAGATTTTATATGGTTCTCAAATTAATAAGAATTGTAACAGTTGTGATGTCTGAATATAATATTTGCCATAAAATTGCTTTATGTTGATTGTCAAATAATTATTTTGTGTATAGATGCAGTCACCGATGTATGATTCACTTTCCAGGTTTGTGGGATCTTTAGTTATTGTAAGATATATTTTTTTTACTTTGCTTGCGCTCTAGACGATAAGTTCATGAAAAAATAGTTGATATTCCAACATTGGTTGATCTATTAAAACAGAATTTCATGTTTTATTTACTCATTGATATTTTATAATCTTATCTATTATTATATGACATAAAATGGCTTATACCTTACTTAGATCTAAATTGGACACTAGATCACTTAGATATCATCTCGTCTTCAATTATAGTTCATTTTAAAAACCCTGTCTTCAATTACTGCGTAAAATTTAGACCACGGACTTAGCCTTCAGTTCATTCATTGCATTCCAGTACATAGAATTCTTCCATCCTAAATAATAGCCTTCAGCTAGATGAAAATTAAGATATTGAATAATGTGCTTGAAATTTAATACCGTGTTTTATCCATTTATCAGATCTATCAATTAAAATTTATTCATTTCATTTCAAAAAAGCCATTATTCTCTAATCTGATAAACGAAACAATGTGTATATCGAATTTTATTTATGGTCATCAACATTAATTTAAATTTTATAGGATGAAATCTTACTAAAAGTTGCACATTTAAATGTTACCTGATTATCGATAATCAGGAAAACCTTTTAAAATATACAGACAGACGGCCATATTAATGATCCTGTATGTAACATTTTTAATAAAACACTGAATACAATGTAGTGATCTTAATACGCAGTTCAAACTATTTTTCAAAAACTCGTGTCATTGTTATATCAATAACCTCCAAATGAGGCGTACAAGGGTATATACAATCTAAGGTAACAAGCCCCCTGCTCCAATTACAGGGCATCGAATTGCCAATCTTTGACTGGATTGTAGTTGATAGGATTATTAAGTGATTTCGTTTGATTCAAATCAACAATTTACGATCAACAATTTGCTACTTTATTAAATTTAAATAATAATTAAATATTTCACCAAGGATTTGACAACTAATAGATTAATAATTTGTGTGTATCTCGAGTGAATAAATAATAAACAATAAAACGAGATAATAATTATATTCAATCAACTAATTGTCAAATATGTAATGCCCTAAATTTAAAAGCAGAAAGTGGCATGATCTGAACAATTTAAACAATCAACAGAGATAACTAAGTGGATTCCTGCTTTGATATGAAATCTAAAGAAGATGATTTTAGGCTTTTTTTAAATTTCACTTGACTCTGTGGAGTATTTGTTTATAAAATTTTAACGAATCCCCTTTCAGCGATTGTTAGAACTTGAGGAAGTACAAAATCAAATATATTTACCACGAGCTAAATATTTAAATCGAAATTTTGAAAGATAATGTCAATTTCTATGATTCGAATAGGCAAATTATTATTAGGCTATTACGGATGCTAAATAACTTGTGAGATTAATGTATAAAACCTTGTGCTTTGTACTGCTTTTCGCAATCTCTGATTTGAGTAATTATTCAGTATTTTAGAAATCAGCATGATTATTAACCATGTTAATGTGAATTTAAATTAAAAATCTATGATAACGAATTAAATTGTCATAGCAACGTGAATTTCTATGAATTTATAATTATAAATAATTGAAAGTTTATCTAACAATTTTTCCATTCATAATTAATTATATATTATACAATTTATTATATCTTTAATTGGTGCATACTTACAGAAAGCAAAGAACACGAAATTGAACCAATGACATTAGAGATTGAATGAAAACTGTTCACTAGATGTATGCTCAAATTTTAAAACTGTTCCAAGAAATAAAAAGTAAAATTTTAAGCAGCAAGTAAATGTATGCAATATATGAAAGAATCGACTCTTGAAAACAATGGTCAATATTTTCTGTTTGCTATTTTTTGTGATTTGCTTGTCCTTTCTTTCATCTTTTGAGTTGCGATTGTCAAACATGTATTTGTGTTCAGTTGACTATACTTAATTTCTCAATTTCTGAGTATTTATAAACACAACATAACGTAGGCTTTTATAATAACTCTAACTTCTGCCAACAAAAAATACGACTTTTTCATTCATATACCAAGATAGACGTAATTCTGACTACAAGTAATGGAGTTCAAGAAATATTAAAAATTAGATAAGGGACTTTTAAAGCAATAATCTGACAATATTATTATGTTTTGGTGGATAAAAGTATTGACAAATTTTATGTGAATAGTTAGTGGATAAAATTATTAATTACTAAAAGAAAAATTCATAATATATTTTTTCATGTACTAAAATTTTTTAGTCAATTAAAGGAAGAATCTCCAAATAAAAAATCTATTCAAATCAAACATCTGTAATCAACCATACATGTATAATTTGAAATCAAATATACAGTATTCAATCCCAATCTGTTTTCAAATCCAAAAAATACCATACCAGCCAAAATCTGATTCCAAATGATCAGCTCAATCAAATCAAATATATATCCAACAACAATTAATTTTTTGCATTGATGTTGATTGAACTTTTCTAGGTTTTAAAATCCTATGTTTTTGCTTATGATTATTGTGATGTGAGATTATTAAACAAAATATTTTTATTGATTCCTATTAATATTTTACATTGATTTTTCTTATTGCATGAATATAAATAATCCTATAAATTATTCACGAGTATAATCTTGTAAATTGGTAATCTGAATAACTAAAATAAAATAGTAGTAAATAAAAATAGTAGCGAGACATTAAAATAGAAAAATGCAAAAATTAGTGTACAACTAATAGAAATTTCTTTAAATAAACGCAGATATGACAAACGATAACAACAGTTAAAAATAGTATATAAGGACAGTGCAGTCTACAATATTCACCCATTAAAAATCTTGAATTTAGATTTGTTTTGCAGACGTAGGGATTCCTACTTTTGATGAAGGATATTTTGAGAGTGAGCAAATTTCATCCATTTTAAAATCATGGCAGTGTCATAAATTTTATTTAATTTAAATAATTAATTAATTTAATCATTTATCAATAACAATAGTCACTTCCATTTGGTTTTTCGGGTGGATATTTAGTAGCAACCTACTCGAATAGTGCTTCGTGCAGTTTGCGGATTTTTGTTGTTCTTTAAAATCTTGTTAAAATTTTTAGTTTCTTAAATAAACCCTATTATTCTCTTCCTTTATCAAATAATAGCATTTATATTGATCAATTATTGTGCGCTTTCAGTACCAAACAAATTTGCCACAGCAAGATAAGCAGTCCTTGTATAACAAAATTTACATATCTTCAAACAATATCTTTGTACAATTCGGTTTATTTTTCCGGTAATTTTGTTCTCATATAAGTTATCGAAGTCCTCTAAAACAGGTATGAGTTAATATAAAACATTCCATCACAGCAAAATATGCTAATTAAAAAATATAAAATCAATTATTTCATTAATAAATCCCTGATAAAAATTTAGGAACAAGAATAACGCTAACAATTTGCTAGCTACATAATAATTGCCCTTAATAAAATATCGAGAATTTTCCTACAATTATAAATTCAGTCATCGAGAATTTCTCTACCATAATAAATTCCAACCCAAAAAACATATGATTTGGATTAAATAAATAATCGTGGAGAATTTCTGCGAGTAAGCCACTGATGCCTTCAAGTCATAATTATCGCTTGCAAAAATTTACAAAGGCACAAATTCGCAATTGCTATAGCTGCGCAATCACGAAGCAACCACATAACACAATTTCTGTGTAATTACATCATGGAAGAAGGAAGATCATTTCATTCCGGGGATCAGAATTCTGTATATACACAGAATTAAAAACTGTGACAATTTTGATTGTAATAAGCGCATTGTTGCATAATTTATTAATGTTGAGTGTGCAACAAAATAGACTCAAAATACCCACAGAGACTTTGGAAAAAAAGGTTCGACACACACAGATTAACAGACTCGGAATAGGTGAACCCCAAAACCTTGTGATAAATTTAAATAAAATATTAAGAGTTTAGCGAAAATAAATCAAAAAGGTTCAAAGAAAAAGTCTAAAAACTAAAATACAGGAAAAATTAATTGGGTACTTGTATGACCTCTTTTGAAGAAAATACACTTCAATTTTGGAGTATCGTGAACCAGAAGATTAAAATTTCGAATTTGAAAAGTGTGAAAAGCAAATTTTGTGCAGAAGTACAGCCGCCATGTTAGGATTATTTATATTATGACTATTTCGAATGCGATAAGAAAAGTAATGGAAAAGTTTTTGGTATTCGTGTTACAAATATTCGAGGAAAATGAATTAAAGTGAGACTGAACGTATTTTTGAAAGTTATTGATATTAGACGTCAAATTCCAGGAGACAATGTTCCATGTACGTATTTAAATCAGTTGTTGAATGATGTCGATTATTTGGATATTATATTAGAAATTGAAAATAGATGCTTTGGAAGAATAGAAACACCTGACGATATCTTATTTCAATTGTCAGCAGCATTATCAGAGGATGATTGTTGAAAAATTGGAGAAAATCGGAGATAATATGAATATATTTAAAATTAGGGATCTAGTAAGGTTTCTGGTTCCTTATATTGAAAAATGTATACCTAATTATTGTATGGTTAGTTTTCACTGGAGAAATCTGGAGAAGGGAAATCTTTCGCCAAGGAAGACTAAAGAAGTCTGTTGTACTAAAGCAGACATTAGCTCAAGTAGTGAAACAGAAAATAAAATCTTCGATATTTATGGGGATGATAAACTACCATTGAATCAACATGACGGTAATCCTTTAAAATTTATTGATTTTACGTATGATTACTGAAAGAAGATCATATAAAGACTACCTTTGTATTGCAAATTGGAAGCAAAAACATTAATTGTTTGGATGATTTCAAAAATACTATCTTTTCAAAACTGCAAATAGACGAGGTAGGACGAACCCTTTGCACAAGTTTTTATCAAAAAATTCAAAGAGCTGTTGAATAGGTGTGTGAATTTAGAATTAATTTATATTCCTCGACAAGAAAGGTATCAGTGAAAATTCACATAATACTAAACCTATTAAAAGTATTTTAATGGATCAGTTTTTATCAGGAATTTCAATTGTTATACGAGGAGATTGATCGACAGTAGAATTTCGATATTATGATGATTTAGTCTAAAGCGCAATAAAAATTGAGTTCAGTGTGAAAGAATTTGGAATTTCTCTGAAAAATATCCATTTCAAAAGTGGCAGTGTAATTGTTTTGGAACCGTGCCAAAATACGTAGCGAATAATGGCGAATCATATAATCACGAATATTTTTATTTGATAAGTTAAATCAAAGTAGAGCAAAATCAGGTTACTCTGAACGAGTCATGTGATGTTTTAATTTATAATGAGAAATTTCAAAATGCCAAAGAGTATTCTGGCATTTCTATAATGTTAGAAATCAGCAGTTAAAATAATCTTAAAGAATTTAAGAGTTATAAGATTATATTAAGAAATAAAGATTTTTCGGCATTTAAAGACGTGTGGCAGAATAGAAAGATTGCAATTTTGAAGAAGAATTAACAACTTCAACCGATGTTTCAAACTACGCATCTAATTTCGGAGTCATGGAAAACCCACTTAATTGCGTAGGTGAGAATTATTATTATCTTACAGTATCAATCTTCAGGATTGAGATTCGTTTAAATTGTGGAAACTAGATCGGCCCTGCTGGTGCATTACTCTCAGAGTTCTAAGTTCTAAGCTCAAAGTATCAGGGATGTACATATTCTTTTGTTTAATTCTTATGCATAGAAATCAAAGATAATGTATATGTAAATGTATATTCTAGTCATTAATACTATAGTGGAACACAATTCGATATAAATTATTTATTTCTTATTAATCTATGTGCTATTGTCTATTAAGTCGAAATCTAATTATCTGTCACTTATCATATTTGTCGACATTATTTGGATATTGCTTCAAGCTGAATGAGCGCAAGTACGATTGTAAACTCTATATTTGGAATGATATATTATTTCATTTTATGCCATTACCGTAAATTACGTGTATTAAGACCCCCTTCATTTTTAGATTAAAATTTTTACAAAAACCTAAATTACTTTATTCGTCATAAAAACCATGAAATTCTTCTTCACTCTCAAACATATCTTCTGTTCCCACGTGTCGATCAACCAGTTTTGTAGCTAATTCTTCAATTTCCTCATCATCTGTGTCTGAGGAATGACTTTGGGCAAAATAGCATCATCCTCAGAGCCACCCAAGGCATTACTAATACCTGTTTTCTTAAATAATTTGATGATAGAATTTTTCTTGATAGCATCCATGAAGTTTTCACCCATTGGCAGACTTGTGAGATTGTTGGCTTCTTCAACAGTCCTGATAGAGTTAAGTTTGAATTGGATTCACTCATCCATTTGGTCCACTACTCCTTCATGTTTGCCTTAAAAGTTAAATTGATACTAACATCAAGAGGTTGAAATTGGCTTGTGAGATCACCTGTAAAGACTGCTAACTTGGTTCTCAGTTCTTTAGCCTTTTGTTTTACTTTTTCCGTCAAATGCCCTCTAAACTGATATAAAATCAAAAGGGGTTTCTTCTTCAACAGGCCCCCAGGAAGTCTAGACCATACCTTATCAAACCACAAGTTCATGCCTTTGCTGGTCCATCACGTTCTACAACTCCATTTCCATTGATTTCGGCCAATTCAACCACTTTTAGCTTGTATCTTGTAGTATAGGAATTTAGCCTTTCAGTCATTTTAGGGGAATCAAAAGATTGCACACAAATTTATTAGCTGAAATATCAATTTGTTGCGTAGCATCATAAAGCAGCGGAATAACGGCAGAAAACTAGCTAATCACATGCATAAATAATTGATCCAGAAAACTAAGTTGCTATTAAGACCTATTAAGACCCCATGGATTTTAGAGTGAATTTTTTTGCAAAAAGGTAGGCCTTAATACACGTAATCTACGGTATGTATCTCTACCAAATTCTGCATTCGGAATTCTGTTTTACTGACGAAAAGAAGAATGGAAGACAGTTATTTCGAGATTTGACATATTATAAGAATATGCGGAATATAAAAGATATTGGATCACACTAAATTACCGAGATCTAATTAGATCAAGGTGTTTGATTGGTACTTAGTTATTCTAATCATAGATAGCAATTAGGCCAATGCAAAAGAAATGTAAGTCGCAAAATGCAAAGCAGAATTACATTAAATTAAATTCAGTTTAAAATAAAATCGAATTCAAGTTCAAAATATATCCACAGTTGAAGGGCACAAGTAAAATGCAAATTCATGATAATATACAAATTATAATTACTAATTGCTATCATTATTATTATTTGGGCATAATCGATTATTATTAATTATATCGATTATATGTAATATTATTTTTATTTATATCGCTGTTGATATCAACAATTATTACTGAGTATTTCAAAACAGTGATGATGAATTTTAAAAATTGAATTTACCAGATTTTTGAAACCGATTTCATACATCAATTTGTTAAAAAATATTTCAGTACATATAATCACGTGTCTTGACTTTTCAAGTTCATTTTCAATGCATAATTTTTAAAACAATAATTGCTTACAATTATCATTATTAACATCATTACTAACAAATTAAAATAAATCAATAAATATCAATAATCTTGATATTATGATTACTAGTACTTGTGTTATTACTTCTTATCAAAACCATTTCTATTACTATCATTAAGGATTATTAATTATCATTACCAGATCACCGAAAAGCGATTGTTGAGCATATTTTGAAAAAAAGTAAATTCTAGTAATGGTGTTTAGAAGATATCATATAAAAATGATAACTTTATTAGAAATACATCGCACACTTTTTTCCAATTCATAGAAAGGATATCGTACAAATATGCTGGGCTGTTATGTCAAATATAATTATAATTTCAATATAATTATATTTTTCAACTTCCATTAATGAAATAAAAAACTTTGAAAAATAATAATAATTATAAAATAAATCTTATGGTATAAAGCATGGATATGGAAGTGAACAAGAATTTAAGAGAAATATGACCAAAACATTACATTATAATATTTAGAAAAGGAGAAGCTCATTATGTTTATATTAAAAATGTCGAAAATTTCGAAACGACTGGCAGTCCAATATTTCAAAATCCGAGTAGACAATCAATCTATCTAGAGCAGAAAATTGACAAAATCGTGGAGAGTTAAGTCAGATTGTGCAAGACCAATTGAAAGTAGTGATCACTTATAAATCGCAGCTAGTAAGTAGGAAATAGCTTTTGGCTATTCACAAATTCCTGATGCATTTCAGACCAGATCTGTATTGGATGAAATTTGTTTATAAGTACAGATCATAAAGCCTTAAATTCAACAAAAATAATTCTTAGTTTCAAATATTGATGAGCTATCTATTGGAATATGACTTTGAACTATGATATCGGAAAGGTGAGGGACACAGTAACACGTAGATATTGTATTGAATTAGCTAAGCTTGGCGTTCTCAATGCCAGAGTAAACACCATTTTGCTAAAACTGAGAAAGCAAAAATGAGAAACTTAGTACAAATCCAGAGTAAAACAGATATCACCTTAAAAATTCATGAAAAGCAAATGAAAGACAGTGAAATGTAAAAAAATTAAAATTCTTTTCGGGAAATCAGAATATAGCACAGATTTTATAAGTCATATCACGAAGCTCTTACAAGTTATATGAAAGTAACAGATGATATGCTAGTAATAGAAAAAGAGTAAAACTATAGAGATTATCCTTAGGAACTTTGCCGGCCATTTGTCAAGTCTATCTCACTGAGGAGGCAAGAAGAAATTCTCGAATGTACAAAAATTTTTTTATTGCACGTAACAACTTAGAACATTTAGTAAAAATGTGTGTGTTGTGTAGAAAGGAAGATTGATAAAAGAATAACAAAAGAAGTCAAATGCCGCGACATAGTTCAGAATTAATGGAGCCAACCGTTGTGTTTAGTGCCTGAAAGGACAAAGTTTAAAATAACAAAAGATACTTTATTGTTAACATAGACAGGTAAGCTTGTAAGTTTAACTACATTGGGAATATAAAATGAAAAGAACATTTTTGAGGCAATCTTTAATTCTCAGATTTATCCTTTCAGGAAACCAAAAAACATTTTGACAGATATAGGTTAGCTGTTTAAAAGCCAATTCATTATGAAAGAATGTACTCAATTCGATTTTAGTCACCATTAAAACAGATAGACCAAACCAGTCATTCGTGCAGTTAAGGGCATGATAGTTACGTGGTAAAAGGGCGCATGCAGTAAACGAAACTCGTCTGAACTCCTTCCAAGATTTAAAATTTCAATCAACGCTACTCTACATGATTCAAAGACATTCTTTAATATCAAAATCGCTTTTAAATGGAATGTTAGCCTCCACTCTGAAAGTGATTACAAAGATGTTCCAAAGGATATCATAATGGGAAATTCATAAAATGAAACCACTTATTATTTTTATCGATAAAAATGAAAATACCAAGTGATTAATCTCACATAAAGATAAAATCATTAATTTCCTTTTGACATTTTATTCCATTCCCCCCATGAATAAATTTGTAGTAATCTCGCTTGGTAACTGAAAACAATTCAATCCCTAAATTCAGTATGAATAAATTTGTATATATACCACAGAGTAACATTAAATATCGCCAATAACATTTAAACTACTACACAGGACCATTTTATATTCGAAAAGCCATTACTTCAAAAGATTTCACTTCAAATGTAAATTCTGGACTCAAAAGATTTTATATGTCCAGTGATAGTACTGGTTTTAAAATCAATATTAAATTATCTATACTGTCGTATATTCTCCTGAGTAATGCTCAAATTACTCGAGGTAATAGTTTTCCATTGCTCAGTAGATTTAAGAAAGATACTCTTATGGAATTGTAGATCAAAGTTACCACGTGTTTGATTGTATATCGTAGCCTATTCACCAAATTGTAATTTTTTATATTGTAGTGTATTTTGTATTGAAATAATAAAAGTTTTAAACAAAATTATTGTGTTGTCGATTCAATTGGAGAGTGAAATAAGGAATCATTTCATATTGTTGAGTGAGATGCAATTCTGCTAAAATAAAAAGACAATTGCACATTGGAACTCTTGTTTTGGCACTTTAAACATTCCCATGCCTACACAGCCATATAGGCATAGCAATCGGCCAATCATAGTGAAGTTAGATGATGAACTACAATTGGAAAAAGGGGCATAGCTTCACTCATGTAAAAACTTAAAAACCCAATAAGAACACAGAAAAACAAATATGAAATCAAAATATAATGCAACATGACACAAAAAATACACAGATCACGAATATAAAAATCGGTGTGAAGATGGACAACTGCCAGTTGAAAGCCATGTTTGGGCTGAGATTATGTAATTCGTGTATTGATCAATACACTGACAAATGGAGTCAAGTTTTATTTATTGTTTATAATTAATGTCATTCTCATCCTTTAATCACTTTTTATAAGGGTAAAGTAGAGTGTAAATTTATAAAATCGAATTAAATAATCATTAAGTTACCATAAAAAATTTGTTCTATTACAATAGGAGAAGTAAAAAATAACTTAGAAAGTATGTTTATATAATTAAAATATCGAAACATATTCAACTCATTGTCTACTGCCGTTCTACTCGTTTTCATAGGAGCATTAAAAGCGATCGAAGCGAACAGACAAAAACCATTAAATTTATTTACTGCGATAGGTCAACAAAACCCAGGGAATTAATTATTTATGGACATTGCGAAAAGGTGCCAAAGTTAAAATTAAAAAAATAATAATTAATATTATTATAATAAAATTAGAAGGAACATAAAATTAGAAAACTAATTTTATTTATTTATATTTGAAGTTTGATAATCTCTATAAAAGCATTGCAATTATTGGAGTCCGATTTTAATCAGCATTTTCTAGCCAAAAGATAAAAATAATAATAAACTTTAGTATGTGAAAATTAATAATCTCCACATATTTATTGACGTTTTTAGATACATAAATCGATCGTAAAAATAAAACCACAAAAGCATAACTATATATAATAAATAAAAATGTTGTACGACAATCAAAAATCGTTTTTGATAATTTTTGCGAATTCTAAATTGGGTTATGTTAACCACGAGTTATCATTTAAAATTGAGTTTTATTCCAC
Organism: Platydemus manokwari; assembly: GCA_037951405.1. Lineage (NCBI taxonomy): Eukaryota > Metazoa > Platyhelminthes > Tricladida > Geoplanidae > Platydemus > Platydemus manokwari. The sequence continues at coordinate 2,703 of JBBMOY010488886.1, read as the reverse complement.
CTCGTTTCAAGATAAAACGAGAAACGAATTCAACTTTAGCTCATCGGCTCAAGTCCTTGTTCGAAAACTAAGACTGGATTTTCTTTCAATAAAAACAACAAAGACAAATAAGTCAAGAAAATCAATAGATTTTCCGAAGTTCACAAAGATTCCCATAACAAAAGCAGGGCAACTATAAAAGCTAATTGTCTATTAAGAATATGGCATAAAAATTAACAACGAAATCACTTTACCTCGTTTTAAAAAAATTAAATATTTGAACAGTTTATTACCAATTACAAATCGAACATACTTTCAGGTTCTATTATCAAATGTTTGATAGATCAGAACAGCTGGAAATTTTGTGGTTTTATTTATAAATCTAATTACAATGAATGAACAATAAAATAAGAATAGATACACTTGATACTAATTCTAATACAATTTTTTATTATGAGAGAATAACCAGATGGAATTAATATAATGATTAGTTTCTATTTTTATGACAAATCGAATTAAGTCTCTTGTGCTAGCGCCATAAGAACATTATTTGCTAACATGATTATCAATGGTTGAGCTTATTAATGCAAGCAACCAGCCTTAGCTTTTTATGATTTTTTGCTGTCATTACATTTTTTTAAAAAATAATTGGACTGAGTCCAACCGATTAAAAGAATACATATAGGAAAAATTTTTAAATAACTGTGGGGGGAACCATCTGAACCATATGCCAGTCATTAAACAACAAATATTAATAAAAAGCAAGTACAAATTTTTGAAAAATCAAATAGAAACAAAATTAAGTTTTTAATAAAAAATGTCGATAAAATTTTTAAAATTTGTTTTATTTCATCAAAATTAAAGTTGTTTAATCGACCAAGGTCATAAGGAGAATTCAATAAAAACCTAAAAATTAAAGTCACGTCATATCTAAAATTAGAATAACAACAAAGTTACTCATGCCTAACATTCATCAAAAATAGTCACACATGCTACTAGGCATAGAATGTTACTAAAAGTAGTGACATAGCTCATAAACCACACACACATGACAGAATTTTATAAGCACATTAATAATCAACGACTTTTTAAGTACAATAATTGTTCAGGGAAAATATTAAATTATTGCTATTAATTTATTCTATTAATGTTGAAGAAGCGTTTCAATTATTCTATTTTATTTTCGAGGCAGTGAGTAAATTTTTTATTGTTATACTAGGCTTGTAGTATTTTAAAATATAAATAAGAAATTTATAGCTGGTTCCCTATTTTTTTGTCAGATGCTTGTGCGAAACGCCAAATAACTTTCATCTTGAGGATTCCGAACTAAATAGCATCTTCGAGATTTGTAAATTTTATTTTAATTAATAAAATATATGTTTTTGCTCTGCATTGTCTTATTTTATATTTAGTATTTATATATTTCATTATGATCACCCGACGATTTATCTGCAGCAACAACCTTATCTGTTGGAGTCCAGATAAGTTAAAGATTTTCAAAAATCCTTCCTATCACATAAATTTAATACAAATATTCAACAACGGTTTAGGTTGCAAAATAATTCTTTCCTAAAAATGTGTTTCTTCTCAATTTTTTATTACTATTCATAATTTTCAAAAAGATTAGGAAGATATTGATTATTAATTACTCTAACGCAAATGATCGATTTGAAAATATAATTCAACAATCAATGTGGGTATATTAAGCGCTTAAATGCCTTGCAGTTATCTTTTAGCTTTTTAAAGATCAATTCCTTTTTCTTTTTGTAGACGAATTTTCTCTGCTTATCGATTTTTTCTGTTATCGATTTTATCATATTACTATTTTATTCATGCAGTTGTTGGTTAGGTTAATGATTTTAACTGGTCCTATTGAAAGCTTCAATAGCTCCTTTGAGGACGGAGCTATCGAGAACCAGACTGAAAGAAAGGTTAAAAACCATAACCCGAAAAATATAATTAGCTGTGGCAACAAGGACTTGCAATATCCCGTTGACACTAGGTAATCTATAATTTAGAATATTATTAATAACCCTATTTACTAAATATGATAACACTATAGTTAGTAAAACAATTTATTTAGAAAACGAAATTAAGCAAACAATAGAAGAGAACAAAAACTAATTTGGCAAAATGCGTATGTTGGGATAACATGGAACGTCTAGTGCTCTATTCAGATAGTAAAGAGAGCGAAGACGAAAAAATCCCATATACCATTAAGTCCTACAATGAATGGAGGCAGCAACAGCAGCTGTCCCAGAAACCACAATTATCACCACAACAATCAACGAGCAGTCATGTGTTCAAAAAACCAAGAACACCCCAAAGGACCGGTACACCAAAAGTTAAGAAACCCGAGACAATAGTGATAAAACCCATAAAACCAGGCCAAAATGGGAAACATGGGCTACCGAAAGCTGGAGCATGGATTTGGACGCTTGATGTCAGCAAGGATTCGGCGGAACTGCGACTTCAAAACCAGACCATCCAGTAATCAATCCAATAATGAATTATACCCTATTTTTGACTTGATATTGAAATTCTAATCTGGATTTGATCACAATCTGGACCTGATATTTTATTGATATTTGATCTGATATTGATATTTTAATATGAATTATGAATTTCTGTAATTATCTTGATTTCGATATTTTGAGAATTTTTGTAACTATTTTGATTGTGAATTACGAATTATTTATGATTTATTTTTTGGGGAAAAATATA
>JBBMOY010487775.1:0-11744 GCA_037951405.1 Platydemus manokwari | reverse complement strand
TGCCTTACTACTAATTAAAATAACCAAGCTACAGGGCTCAAGTCGCTACGGCCTCGAGCATAACAATAGTGAATAACAAATTTTTAAGCGCCAAAATCACCCCTGGTTATTGTTGGGAGTTCATTTTGATAATTTGTAACCATTTTATCTAACTTATTATTTTATTTGTAACCATTTTATCTAACTTATTATTTTATTTGGTAACCATTTTATCTAATTTACTTATTTTAATTGGAAACCATTTGAGCTATTGTACTTATTGATAATTATTGTGTCATTTTAATTGATTATAATATATCTTTGAAAATTGTTAATTGAATTGATACTTATTACTAGTTGACTCATCACAATAAACGATATTTTCCAAATTATTTTATATTTACTGGTTAATATATTATCATTTAAATATTAATTAATATCTCAATTGCACCCACCCTACTTGAGTCAGAAAACAACTTAACCTAACATAATCATTATTACCACAGACCGACCCTATCGTGTCCCTGACCCCAACAAATTTGTTAGTCATTCACAATTATTTATAATAAATACCTGGCTTCTAAACAGTAAGTAGACACACACAACATAGTCTATAAGACTAGTCGAGAACAACTCTTCATGTTGCATAACTCTTGTGATTATCTTTATTTTTTGAGTGATTATTCTTATTCTTAGAATGTTTAGGTTTGAGTTTCAACAATTTTGTTGTGGTCAATTATAATTTTATGGATTTCTTTAATATTTTAAACGTAACCTTAGCTATTTATATTTGAAATACTGACAATGCTTAAATAAAATCAAAAGTACATGAACAATTCTATAAAATAAATCTTTATTATTTTGCCGGGTCAAGTCAAATCCACAAATTTCACAAAATAACAATAATTACTGCTAAAGTTAAAAGGGTCCTCAAACTGAAATTTTAAATTTGTTGAGTGTATTGCAAAATTCTATATAGTTTATTTAATCATATTCTTTAAAAACATTTTGAATTTTTTATTTAGGTACTTAAGAAGAACTCTAGTTGTTTGAAATCAAATATAAAATTCACTAGAGCTTGAGAATATCCTAAAATTTGATTATTTGAAAAAATGAATAAAGCATGTCGAATTGCAATTTATTGAAAATTAGCGAGGGCATATTTTTAACATTAGAAGGAAATTTAGAGATATTCTCAATTTTAACAATTATTTTATTAAAAATAAGCAATGATATTATTCAACATGTCCGTGATTACGTAACTCGGTTTTATAATTATAAACATTTAAAAACTCAAATAATCATGCAGAAGTGTTGTGATAGGAATAGGAACTTGCTTTTATAATTATGTTTTGTCACTATTAGACATCTTAAGATATGAGATATTAACTGAATCGCACGAATAAATCAAACATAGAAGTTATATATAAAATTAAGTGATAAAATTATCTAATGCGCGAAAATTCATTATAACGAAAATAGGTCAAAGGATCCTTTTTCTTAGCTTAAGCTAGAATTACTTGATTGTAAATTTGAAGGTCACATAATTTTTAATTATTCTGCATTGTTTTTAGAATCAATCATTTAAAAAAATGAAAACATTGATTTTAAAAAACGTATAATTAATTTCAGTGGAGAAAGCTAAATTAAATTGAGGCACTTTTAAAGGTTTGAATTAGGAATTCAAAATTACGCTTAAAAATTAGATTCCTGAAAATAATGAATTGAAAAAATATTGTGAAAAATTGATTGATATTATGTGGATTTTTAAATTGAATTGGAGTGGATTAATTTATTCATTGATTAAAGGAGCTCGTCATTCTGGCAGTAATCTTGGATTGAAATATTAATTTTTTTATTAACGCTATATTGAATTAGGAAGTTGATTGATTAAAACGATAGACGTATCAACAGTGTATTATTATTTCTGATACGTTATTACACTCAAAGGATCTGGTTTCAATATCAAAATCAAATTAATAAAGAGCACTTAAAAAAATCTTAATTTTGTTGGGTCTTGACGATTTCTATTCACACTGTAGTTTTTATCCCAGCAGGTGGATTCGATATGATTTTCAGATTTAATTCATTTGTCTATTAGAGAACATAAAACTGTTTTGTTAAAATGTTGCACAAATAGTTTTATAAAAAAAATGGATCAAAGACCGACTCGAGAACAATCGATGTATTAACACTTCGAATTATTTAATGTAGAATTCTTGTAAATAATAACGTTATCAAATAAAATTAAATTCTTGTGGTTGACAATTTAAATTTCTGATTAGACTTACGTATTCGGTATTCCTGCTTCCTAATTTATTTACCAAAAGTAGTTCTCCATTTGAAAGATCATTTGTATACAAAACATAATTAATTATAGTCACTGATAATATAAAGTATAAATAATTGTGGGCATTAAGTAGTATAAAAGTTCGAATTATCATGGTTATTCAATATGAATAATTTCTGTTACCATGGCAATATTGGGATAAACTAAGTTTTTAATTTTTAAGATAAATCACCACTAAAACCTGTAAAATAACTATAGGAACTTACAAATGAACACAGAATGAATCATAAAACACACAACCAAAAAATTATAAAAGGAAAAGTAAATAACAGAATATGGGACAATAATTTCAGACGTGATCATTCATTCGATGGTTCGTTAATTTTCTCATTACGTGAATTATTCGATTCGATCGAAATCTTTAAGAGAACTCTATCAACACTAATTAGGTTACGTATCATACGATAAGTCATATATTATATTTCAGTTACATTTGAATTTTCAACTCATTATAGTAAATTGACAATTGGTATCAATCTCCGACAGTAGATTAGTTATAAATTTTAAAACCAATTTTCCACAATGTCCAAGGAATTTATTGGAGCACAAAATCATTTCTATTGTTTCACATTGAAGTAAGGTGCATTAATTATCTCCGTATATTTTTAATTATCTTGAGGTGATAACACTGAAGTATTATTAAAATCTAGTATTACACATTCTCCAATTTGTAATATAGTGAATATATTTTTTGTTATTTATTGATTTATTGCACTCACATAATTATCTGTTGGTTGTCAGATCGTTGGTGGAATCATCAGTTTCCGATTTCTAACTATTCGGAAGTATTAACGACCAGTTAGTCAGATTAGATCACTTTATTTTTTCCATCAGTTCACTTTAAATTTTTATTTTTCGCAAATAAGAATTATCTCAGTGAATTTAAAATCAATAATCAATAAATCTTGTCTCTTATTCAATCTGTCAAATTTTATATATCAGCGTCCATACGTTGAAATAAGGCTGTTAATGTGCTATTTTCTGACTTGTTTTTATAATGAAATAATCACGAAAAATCAGCGGCTGTTGAAAACTTCTGTGACAGCTGCTACCAACAATTCATTTTCTGGATAATTTTTCATGAAATTTTTTCAGTAATTTTTTGCTCACATTACTTGATATTCAGTTTTCAGAATGCAATCAAAAAACAAATACATTTTACTTTCTTCAAATGGAAATAGGTCATATTTGAAACAAGATCTATAGTCAAGAGTTTGAGAGTGTTACTTTTGAGAAATGTGACAGAAATTACTCAAAAATAATATCTGCAAACAAGGAATGCAGAGATAAATTCATTGTCAGACAAAATAGACTAGCTTAATTACTATGACAAACTCAAATTAATGATCTTTGATTGGTTTGCTGTTTTCATTGGTGCGCACTAAAAAAAACCAACAAACAGGGAAATGCACCAATTACATAAAAGATTGAAAGAAATCTGACAGTTAGATTCATTGTCAAGTTTAAAATGGTTTCAATAAATAAAATGTGAAATCTTAAACATTAAATAAGTACCCAAAACATATCCTATAAAAAGAGTCAACTCTCAGGAACAACCGCTAGTCTTTTATGCTCGAAAACTATTGTGATTTGCTTTGTAATGGTTTTTCATCTTTTTTAATCTTTCATTTTGTTATCATTATCAAATGTGTACCTTGTGTTTAGTTAGTTATTATTTATGAGTATTTATAAACGTAAAACTTGTGCTCAGCTTTCATTTGCTGTTCTCTTTTTCAAGATTTTAATTGAAGTTATTGATTTATGATGGGTGGGATTGGTCAATACTTGTGCATGTGTAATTATGTAATTGAATATTTTCCAAAATAAACTCTTCGTTTTATGTTATATAGAAGATGTAAAGATTTATATAAAAACATAAAAATATCTCTTTGAAAATCAAAGTGCGAAATTTTGGTTTTTTGTAGTCTAACTTTTGTACGTCGTAGTCGGTTTTCACAGGCATGAAAATGTTCACTGCGCGCTTTTCTTCAATCCAATCGTCTTGTTCCGCGATCATCCCGTTTTTCATCAATTACCAGGCTAAAATCAAATAAACAAAATATAGTCATATAACAATAATAAAACTCATCTCCGTGGCGATTTTTTTTTCTGATCTAAAATGAAAATGCAAGGTAATATTTATTTCATATCCCATAATCGATTTATACATGGCTTTCTCCATAACGAGATGATCTCAGCAATCAAGATAGATGCTCACTACCACTCCATAAAAATGAATAGAAAAGTGGAGAAGACGGTACTGTCTCTCATATACATCTTATAAACAACAAATAATAACACTAATCATAGCAATACCTATACTGGTATTTTTTTACGTATGTACAAGCCGTCATTTTTCTGTTATTGTATGTTAGATTTATTGGCGGGGCTGTTTATTGGAGGCCTAGCCTCCTTCGCTATGTGAGATCTATATAACCTATATGATTCTATAATAGAAGTAGAAACAAGAAGTGAAGCCAACTCATTCGAACTCTTATTATCTAACCCTATTCGTCTCAAGACTCCATCATTCTGTGGATCCCACGATCCTAAACAACCTACTTTTAACATGTACATACTCACTGAAGTTCTGAATTGCCTAGCTATTTGAACTACCAGGCCTTCATACTTTCGGTAGTTTCTCTCCAAGTTATTCCTAAAGTTTTCTTCCTTATCAAGCGGAAACTTAATATCAACGAGAAATGTATGTTTATTCATTTTTTACTTCCCGAAGTTCGGATTTTTATGTCAGGACGTAAAGAAGTCTTCACCTCAGTTGGCGAGCAGTCGACGTCTACATTATATCCTAAAGCAATAAGCCTTTTAGTTAAAATAGCAAGCACTGTATTATGTTTAGAGGTCGCCCCATAAGGATTGCCAATGCAATGGTTGAGTACGTGGGCTATCGATTCCACTGCAGTACCGCATCGACGGCAATTTAAATCTTTACCCTGCATTACACGAAAAGGCTGGAAATTCAGCGGTAAAAGGTTATTTCTACCCAAGACCAGGAAGTGCCAAACCTGTGGTGATAACACAATTGAGTCTAAAACTCCCATTGAAACCTTAGATAGCGCAACAGTCTTAACTAATATACCCTGGCACTTTTTCTCAGTCCAAGAGATAAAACTCAAGAAACCAAACCCATCATGAAGAATAGAACACAATTTGTCCTTCTCTTTCCTGCCTATCATATATTGTAAATCCCTACAGATAACCTTAACAAATATATTTCCTTCAAGCAAGACGAACTTACAATTTATTCCTCTCTTCCGAAGAGCCCAGACTCCTAACCGAACCTTCGACCACCAAGAGCCCGGTCCAGCATGTTCGGATATGTATGTATAAAAATTTTTGAAATTGAAGTTCCAAGATACCAAGGATCGTTATTTGGATGGAAATCTTCCATTCTTTGTGCATTAAATGTAATAATAAATAATTAAATAAAATCAAGGAATAAAAATGAAAAAATAGCCAGTCAAAATTTACTAAATAAGAACTTTCTAAACATTAAAAACACTACGATACTAAAACCATACACAAGAATTAAATTTAAAGCCCAAAGAGATCTACGAAGATCTAACAATGGAAAAATATAATCAGTAGTTGATAAAATAATTAAAGAAAATTTAAAAAAGAAATTCAAACATTCTTAGAAAAAATAAAAATTTATTAAAAAGTTAATCGGTCTTAGCTAACTCAGAAAATAGAAAAGAATAAATAACACGACATCATGAGTTATGGCATCTCATAATAATGAACAAGGAAAAAATGATGATTTGTCTAATCAAGAATAAAAAAGGAAAGGTGGAACAAGGAAAGACAAACCAAATTAGTGAAATACAGAAGAAAAGACAGAATTGAAAACATGTGTTATCAAAATGAGAATCATTGATGTGTGGCGCATATCTCAACCAGAAATGACAGCATAAAAATTGTAAGTGAATCAATTTTATCGCATAAAAATTTGATTGGCAAAAATTAGAAATTGATTCGCTCACATGTTTTTAATAAGAATTGAGATATTTAGTTTCATATTTATCAGCCTTGGATTTTATTTTGGAACACATTTTAATGGGAAAACTTGAAACAGCTTCTCATCTGAATAATTGATAGTATCTTAATAGAGAAAACAAATCTGCACCTGGAAAATCTGGACATTCCTAATCCAATTAATTGTATTATTATAGTTCTATCTACAGGAATTCCTGAGAAAATTTATTTTTATTATGACACAATTCTGGATTAGCTGCATAGCTCTGCAATTGTTTTAAATATCAATACGTTTCTCTGTCGTCATCTCCCAATTTTTTATTGTGAGGAAGTGTCTGGGCACTGAGATGGCACATTCTATATCTTTCATTAGTGAGTTCAGCTTGGACGTAATAACAATTTTAAGTACCTTCTGAGCATTTAAAATAACATTTTTAATTAATCGATATTCTTCGGTTTTTAAGTTTTGTAATTCATTGATTATTTAACTGGCATTGTTATACATGATAATTGTAATTAATATAATCTTCCTATTTGCCGGTACATAATTTCTAGAAACTACAACCTCATTACCTAAAAAGAACTGGATTATTTAGAGATTATCAGTCAGTATAATATTTATTGTCAATCTTCAACAACCCTTGCGATGAATAAAATCGAACTTGAAATTAGCTCAATGAAATAATTTTGTTACTGATTTTCAGGAACAAATTCATCCAGCCCATTTGTAAACAACCAACACGGCTTGAAGTCTCTCGTGATAGCAACCCAATAAATAAATTGTACAAGAACTTCGAGAACTGAACATTATAGTTGACCATTAAAATAATCTAATTAAAGTTCTCGTCCTGATTGCTAAGAATAAGATCTCTCAAAAATTCAAAGATATTTACTTTTCTTATTTAAAAAGTTTTACTTTATTTAATATGCATTGGATTTTGTGATTTTCATTCTCATTTGAACAACAACGAAAGCCTCAGTCGTAGCAAGGATTAAATGTTGATCAAGAATCATTTTATATCTGAATTTAAACAGTTACATAATATCAAATTTCAGTGAGTATTATTCAAAGGGATGTGCCGAATTAAAGCAAATCAATATTGCTAAAACCAATATACATCAGCGTTCGACGAAAATACATCAATCTAAATATCTGTCAGCACTACAGAAAACACTATATTGGAATCATTAATTTGTTAATGGTATACAATAGTGAAAATTATTTTAATCGAAAATCAAAATTGTCTCAATAAAGATTTCGATAAAAGAAACGTACTTTGATTGTCGAATAATTTATGAATATTTTTGTTGATTATTTGACTTCTCATTATAAAATGGCGTTTAATTAATAATTGCAAACGGGTATCGTAAATGCAAATGCAGTAATACTCAAGAAATTAGAATGAAAATCAAACACCCAGTGCATGCGATAATATTAAATAAAATAATAATAACTTCATTACTGTCAATTTGCTGTTGATCCTGAAATTTCTATCTTAAAATTTTCTTTTCTTATAGACTAATATTGAAATAAAATCTTGTTCTCAATTGATAGATGTTATTTATTTAAGAATAGTTTTACTAATCGAAAATTACTCAAATCCTTTTATAGCTATTGATAAATTTGAATTTATTAATCTTTATTGATTTAAAACTTGTGTGCATCAGTTCTAATAAATATTGACACCACTTGTGAACTAAAAACATATTTTTCATTCAACAATTTAAATATAAAAATTAATTTTATATTGAATTAGAAACATCAATTTAAATTATAAAACAATTAAATTAAAGTCTCTATTAGATTTCACATAAGTGTAAAGTTTTTCTGGGACAACTGTTTTCGAACCGTGAATTAAAGGTTTATTGAACGATGACCAGTTAGAGAAGACAATTAATTGTTTTCAATTAATGTTCTTAAGGATTTGCCTTATAAGTGGATCAGAGCACAATCCAACAGAACATATCAGCAGGCTTTCAAATTAAATGTACAAATTAGTAACAAATTATACAATTATTTTTTCTTTAACATTATTGAATATATCAAAACAAATTCAAAAGCACTTATGAAACATTTTATTATATACACAAACAATATATGTTATATGAAAAAGATATTTTATCATAACACAATTATTCACAACAAATACATTTATTGATGATATCTCTTATTCTCTAATAATCCAAAATTCATTAAAGCCAAAAATACACTCGAAAGCTGCCAACCACAAATCACATAAAGTTTTTGTTAAGAAAATAATTTTTGTGATTTACCACTAGTAATTTTTGCGTAACTTTATTGTCCATAAATATTTCCAGTTGTTCTTTCGTGATTTTTATTGGATCACCAGTGGTATATGTTGGAAGAGTAGAGAAGATTTTATCAATATCCATCGACTGCTTCTGTGTTGAAGCATGTGTTAGAATGAATTTTATAATCATCCATAAATTCTATTGGTAATAATAAAGTTAAAATATAATCAATTATGTATAAAAATACCCACATAAAAATGTTGTATAGCAAATCATAAATCAAATTATTATAATGATTTGAACAGAATATAATGATTTATCATATTTAGCAGCTTTTAACTGGGCAACGGGCAAAGTATTTTAATGGCTAACTTGCGCACAACAAATATAAGCGCGTAACAATAAGAAATGAACTAAAATAACACCATGAGCGTAAAATCTTTGTTAAAATAAGAATACAATGGAGATAGATAATTCGGCTAGAACACCTAAATAACAAGTCAGTCTGATCGCAGTTGTTTATTCTGACAAAGAATATACCTTATAATAGTGATTATGATTAAACTAAACCACTCTAGGAGAAGTCAGAATCACCGATTTAATAAATTTCTTTAAAACTTGTGTAATTTGACTGTCATTGACTACAAATAAGTTAATTGTGCAGTCATTTCGCATCAAGTTAGTCTTATCCGAGACCTGAAGTTTTTCTTCAAAATTTCAATATGGCTTTTATAAAATTGATTGAATGAAATTAAGAAATTGAATTATTTAAAAAGAATAAAATGTTAGATCTTGAATAATTTTCTGAACTTTAAGTAAAAAGAGAGAAATCCGAGCCGATTAATTCTAAATATTTAATTTTTGATACACACATAAATGAAACATATGAGGTTACGATTATTATATTTGTTTTGTAGGTGCTTAAATTATTAAAAAAATTCCAAGATATTTATTGGTGCTTATTAAAATATTATCTAATTCAAGGACTTCTAACAGCGAGATCACACGAGAAATTCGTTGAATAAATTCGAGCTAATTTCAAAGAAATCGAAAATAATTTCACATCCTATATGTAAATTCAGTTATTTTAGACTTAGAATTTAGGAAACAATATAATAGCTTATTTAACATTTGAGATCGATACGTGTAAATAATGAATGAAAATACATAAATTAGTTCAATAAATTCAGAAATGAAATAAAGATTTATCACTTATATAAAAATGAATTCATTTTATTTTACGGTTTTTTGAAGATCTTCAAGGCTTCAAGGTAGTGCTATGAAATGTTTGAAGATTCTTATTGAAATGATGATTATTATTGTAGATAATTAATTATAACAATTCATATTTCAATATAATGCCGCCAGTATTTTATGAATAAAAATAAGTGATATTCCTCAATATTTACTCGATTTAAGAATATAATGGACAATAAGAAATATTTTGTGAGAAATTAAAATATCTTTAATTCAGCAATTGAGCAGAATAATGGAGATTTCAAAAATTACTTTATTTAAGTTTAAAGAAAATACCGACGAGAAATTCGATGAGAAATGGTTGACAATTTTATTTGAAAAATATCTTTAACGATAGCAACAATAAAAATTGTGAATATATGTGCTTGATTAGTACAAAATTAATGATGCATATAAAAATCAGAATTCAATGATATTTTGTGATTATAAAAGGTTAATTGAATCAAACTTGTTATTTTTAGTGATTTTTCATATTATCAATAAAATAATAAAAAATAATTAAAATGAAATATAAAATACAAATGCTATACATGATATCAGATGTTTATAATATTTGATGTTATTTATATGATAAAATATCAAATAATACAATAGCAGGGAGGATAATAAATATCCGAAAGATCCCCCTCGCCAGAGGCAAAGTAAACAATTACCAAACTAATCTCAAATTCATCTCTTATATTGAGCTATAGAGATTGAAATGAAGTATAATAATTGAAATCACATTATTAATAACCATGGGATAATTTGTACTTAGCTGTAAGGTTATTAACGTTAGGGATAATGACATACAGTACTGTTAATAATTTCAAAAGCATATATAAATTTCTTAACAAAAAAATCATGTTCATCTATTTGATATACTCGATTAAACATCAATAATGATTCCATTATTAAGCATTTAATATGAAAGAAATCCATGTTATGGAGGAATAAATGATTATTAGTGAATAATATCACCTCACTAATCACAATTTACCTATTGAATAATAATAATATAGAAACATTTTCATTTAATAATAATTTGACAATATTGTATATATATAGAAATTGAAAATAAATACCTGATACATTTCCTTTTTATAATTTGTTTCTCCACTGTCTTCATCAGAATCTCCATCAATCTCAATATCAATCATCCTTTTCTTATCATCAGCCATTTCGACTTCATTATTATCTAATATAACATATGTTTCGACAGTTCCATGCTCCTTGGTACGTTTAATCATTTCCTTTTGAACCCAAAAGTTGACAGCTCTCCTAACAACGGATAAATTTAGCTGGAGATTCTAATCAATATTTTCGATTTGTTATTATTGAAAGTATTCAAATATTCTACTTGAGCCAAATCACCAAGTTCCCAAACCGGTTTCTCTGAGAAACAATATATTATTGTAGCTTGTAAAGGAGAAACTTCTAGTTGTAATACTTTGTTGTTCAATTCAACTTCAATTTCGACTGAACCCAACATTTGATACCATTTCAATTCTCGATTTCGTTTATAATCACTGTAATGTCTGAATAATATTTAGAAATGATATCATCATTTAATCAATAACATTTACAAACAAATAATTGATTCACATAACTTGTTATTCGAAAAAAAATATATTTGAATTTCTGCACCAAAGGACTTTTATCAGAAATTGTTGCTTTTTATCAAAATTATAAATAAATAAAAATTTCAATTTTAGTTTTTAATGATTCTAAGCGTTGAGATTGTATGCTTATCGAAAATTTATTAAACTAAATAAGCAGTCTATAAAAAGTGGTTTCCGATATTATTTAGTCACCGTTAGTTTCGATATCTCAAATACCAGGTTGAGTCAAAAGTAATTCATGTTTTTATGCAGGTATTTTATTAACACAAATTGTTATAACGCTGAACATATTATTCCTCGAAGTACAGTCC
>JBBMOY010486664.1:0-11747 GCA_037951405.1 Platydemus manokwari | reverse complement strand
TATTATTATTATTATTATTATTATTATTATTATGATTATTATTATTATTATTATTTTTATTATCATTATTATTATTATTTTATTATTATTTTATTTTTTTTTAAATTTTAATATTGTATAAATTGTCTTTTTTATTTATTTATCATTTAGTTATTCCTTTATAAATTGCCATAAGTTTCATTGAATACAACTATTGGAGTCAGATCAATAAATAAATTTCTATGCTTTATAAGGATATTTTATAAATGATATTTTTATACTTTTAACTTATAGATAATGGATTGAAATATTTAATTAATTATACATTTTTACAAATTATACATTGATATTTTGAGCTCATAATCTATCTCTCAACTAACGAAAACATAACATTATCGCGTTAAATATAAATATTTAAATGCTGTTCTGAAATATATTTATCCAAAGAAATCTATTTTCTTTGTGAAAGTAAATAGATGGAGGACTCGCAACAATAATGATGAAATACAACTGAAAATTTTCTAAATCTTTAAACGCGTGAAAAATTCCTTTCAAAGTCTGTTTTGAGAAAATAAAATACTGACTGATGACGAAGGCAAAAAATAATTAATTTACAAATTCTAATAAATTCTGGTTATCAGGAATAGGAATACTTATAAAAACGAAAAATATATACATAAATAAATAAAAGCACAAAATAAAATATGAATTGTTTTAAGTCATTTTTGGAAAAATAAGTTTTTGTTCGCACAATAGATAGGATTCGAGAATTATTATAAATTCTCAAGAAAAACAATGGTCTTGGCCATTTCAAAACTGACCAATAACCTTTAAAGAAAATCACGATATTTTCGTAAGTTGGTTACTGTGGAAATGTAACAAAAATAATGCAAAAATTAAAGAAAAAATTGATTGACGTAAACAACTTGCATGATGAATAAGTATCTTCATAAACAATTACTAATATCTTTTAAGCTTATGTAAAATGTAAAATCAGAGAAAGGAAAATATTAAATGGATAAATTGTTGGGTAGGTCAAAAAACAAGTAAAATATTCACGAATACAACCCAAAAGGGTCGATAGGAACAAATTCAACAAATGCATGTGCTTATATCCAACTAGAGTTTTCCTATATATCAATGCATATTTAGAATTCAATAATCAACTGACCCACTCCAAACAACATGCAACATAAATCGAGATTTGCCAATAAGATGAGAAATCAAAAAAATTTGAGAATATACTGACATTTGACAGTATCTATCGAATGAAAAGTGAAGCCCAGCGACATCAAGCGAACACACACGATAAGCCTATAAAAGTGTTGGATTTCATACTTTATCATATCAAGAGTGAATAAATAAACATTGATTTTCAACTAAGATATTAAATTCTTGTTTTGCTAGATTTTCTTTAATCGATAATAAATATTCTATTGGCTATTGTTACAATTATAACTGAAGCAAATATCAAAAATAACCGATGCTACTGGTGACATTTTCATTTCGTACACATTATTGCTTTTGTTTAGCCTGGTCACCGTATCATAATGGAAGCCACTTTTAAACGAAGTTGTGATAATAATAATAAAACCTCAATGGTCACTTAAAAATAACCTTAGTGCATTATTATCTAATATCAATATATCCCAGTCTCTGTTGGGAATTGAAGGCTGAATTTAAAATGATATTCATAGAATGAATTATGACCTGATTAGTGAGTTTTAAGTAATAGAATCTTTGTTAGAACTTGTTTATTGACAAAAGTTTTTCTATTAAATTTTAAAATATATTTTATGTTAATGTTGGTTTACCCTGAAGATAGTGAAAAACCAATTTTTTTGAACTATTGCCGCCCAACTCTGCCGAAACACATTAATATAATAAAATAAAAAATTGCTCAAAGCTCCTTCAAGTTAATTCCAGGAATTTTTGGACAAAAATTTTTGTGCGATTTTTGTATATTTCGCTCTGCTTTTTTATTCTGATTTTATGTTGTTTTCTGTTTATTTTCGCCTCTTATTGGCCACTCCTGTCTATTTATTTTCTTTACCCAGTTGTCATAGCGATTTATGAATTGCCATGATTATCTGTACTTATGCACTCATTATTTATTATTACTATTTATTATTTAATTATTTGTTTTATTTAAACATTTTTTATTATATTACAAATTCTGTGGGCATTCAACATTATTTTCATTGTTATATTATTATTGAAAGTTGATGAATTTTAATTGGTTGAAATTTTTTTTTCATTTCGTTGGTACATGTGATAACATGACTGCCAGTCGAAAGTCAAGCTTTAGATTGTTTAATGAAATGTTTTGTCAAATTTTAAAGGCGTTGTATTGTACTGATTAGTACGTGTTCGTGAAATACAAACTCCAGCCTTCGATTCTTTCGGAACCCAACAAATCCAGTTTTAAATGATAAAAGGTAATAATTAAAGAATTGTTGAAGTTCATTTTATTATGAATTATCATATTTCTGTAAGTTGTTATTGGTTAAAATTTAAACGAATATCCTATCTGTTCAAGCTTGTCAGTAATCGTGATTGAGTTGCTAATTCTAACTGATCCAAGTCAAACTATTTTAACATCGAGATATTCAATGGATTGAGTTTTATAAATTTTGTCATCAATAATATGATTAAGTAATATTTTGTGTATTTGAGGGTGTGTAAACACATGTGCCGTTAACCAATCGGGTTCGTTCTAATGTTAATTTATGTTTAGAAGCTAAGAATCGACAGGCGCATACCTACAAACAGCAGCAAGCTCAAATAACCGCCAATGACGCGAGAGATGCAAGGAAAATATCAAGTAAATCAATCTGCGAACAAATTCAGCAAATGGAAAACGAAGATTCTGGTCATCAAGCAGACACGCCGGATAGGTCTGTAAAAGAGGTTGAGTTCCATGGATATTTGCCAGTCATTTTAGGTCAATAACTTAAGTGCTTAGCTTATCTTTGAGAGATTTTTAGTAATCAATATTTTCGATGACTTTCCATTATATTTTTGACTTTCAAACGCTGATCCCGCCTTGAGTGACATACTTTGCGAATTGTGAAAAGAGTTGTTATTATTGTTTAGACTTCAATTGCGATATTTTAGTTAATACAATTTTCAGATTGAAATTGTTGATTGATAACCCAACACCATCACTTTTAAATTGTAAACGTTTCAATGAGTTTCATCTTGAATAATATTAATGTGAATTTTAATAATTTATTTTTTCTATTCATATTATTTTTTGAATCTTGGCTTTTTCTATTTCCTATTTTTTAAAATCTATTTTTTGTATTTTTAAATACTATATTTAGGTTTATTAATTATTCGTTTCCATTTTCAGATTTAATAATTTATTGTATCTATTTTAAGGTTTTATTTAATCTATATTTAGATTATTAATGATTTTTCTAACATAAATCATTGCTATTATAAATAATTGTTTTAGAATGACATTAGCTACTCGACAATACTTATAAAACTTTCTGAGAAAAAATATCTAGTAAAAATTATATAGTTATGACCGAAAAACTTAACACGTTTTAAAACGATGAATATTGAGAAAATTAGATATTGTTCTAATCTACTGTTATTTCATTATTTCTTCCGGATAATTCAAATAAATACTGAATTGCTAATAAAAATCACACTTTTATTAATGATGTCTTCACAAAACTTTCACATGGAATAAAAATATCGAAAATAAGTTCACGTTTTTACTTCATTAAATTCTTATGCTATTTTTACTCGACCTAGAAATTATAGCTATAGATTTTATAATACAAATTGGAAGACAAGATAATTTTTTAACCGTATATTGTGTAGCCTGACAACAGCGAAACAATCTTGTATATAAGAAATACGATTCTCAAGCACGTCATCAAAACTTACATTACTATCACGTTGATAATCTAATGCTCAATATTCATAACTCTGTTGTAACTGTTTGACTATTATTTTCAAGAAATTTTATATATTTTTTCCAAAATTTGAAAACAATTATAAACCAGAAAAATAAACCCGTTTGTAGTTCTCAAAGCAAAGGATCACATCGCAGCAGTAGCTGACATTACAATTAGAGAATAAATGAAAAAGCGTTCAGTTAAATCATTGTTCAGAAATAATTTGATTAACATTTCTTGGATTATTAAGAAAAATAATAAACGTTTCCTTCCTTTAATTGAAGAGAATGAATTATACTGTCGACTTGAGTATGACTAGAATGTTATTCACCTCTCGGTAAATCAAAGGGAAAATCAAATGACATATTAATGTTCAAATTTCGGTGCAAATGATATATTAGAGATTTTATTTTTCAATAAAAATTTTAGAAAGTTCTCAATTGCTATGGAAATTATGTTCAATATAATTTTATTGCTTGTTTATGATTCAACTAAGAGAAGACCTTCACAATGGCGGCTCAAAATGAACTTGAATTCAGAAGCAACAAAACATTGAAACATCAAAGTCTAAAATTTCGAACACATGTTTTCAAAATTATGATATATTTACAAATTATTTTATAAGACTCTATTATTGTCGATTTAATCATTAAATATTAACCTTTAAAAATAATCTTAATACAATCGGAACATATTATTGGTGAATTTGTTCTAATAGAGGATTTAATTAAAATATTTCAGATAAAATGTTCGAATTTTAAAAAAATTGCTGTAAAATAAAGATTTTAATCAAAACATGGTCGAAGTTAAACCTCTGATAAATACAAAATCATAAATTAGAAATCGTTTAATTTATTTTCGCTATAAAATAGTTTTATATTAAAATTGAATAAATAATGTTTTAAAACAGTATTTAATTAATTAAAATAAAATAGTAACTTTCAGGCTTGTATTTCCAATTTCTTATTTCTATTTTTATCACCAATTATTTGATTAATTTAATTTTAATTTTTTATTTGATTCTTTTTCCTAATGCCACTAAAAGCTGAACTAGAAAAACATTTATCTTATAAACTTTATCAAATGTTTTCCAAAGATTTATAAAATGTAAAATAAATATTTAATAACATTTGCTTTCTATATAATTAGCTTTAATAAAAGATAATCTTTCGTTTGTTTATATAATATTTTATACTCGAAATATAATTTTTGAAATTGAAATTTAAAAATTTTAACTATGATCCACGTCAATATTACAACTATTGAAAATACTAATCAAATAATTAAGATAACTAAAAAATGACTGCAAAATTTATTTTGTGTGCAATATCAATTCACTTAGTGGTGAAAGAGTTTGGACTCCAGAAAGCCAAATAAATAAAAGTTACTGTTGTGACCACAGGATAACATACTGAGTTGAAGTTAAAGTTGAGATGTGTTTCAAACTGTTAAATTCATCACGAGAGTCTTATTTAAATTAAAAAGCCTAAAATTATTTCAAAATAAATCTTAATCTGTTCAATAGTTTTTGAAAATTTTGGACTCAATTGTATTTAACACCATCAATGCTATACCTTTCAAATAATCAATACTGTTTTATTAATTGTTTAAATTTAACAATTTTCAAAAAAATTACAATTAAAAGAAAAGCTAATCCATGAAATAATTATTTATAATTCCGAAAAACTCATATTATGGTGCCAGATGAGAATAACTAATCCGTTATTGCAATTTGAGTAATCTGAAAATATGGTGGTGCCAATTTTGGTTGAAGGAAAAATGGATGGATTCATTTTCAACGATGAACAACGATATATTTGTCAAAATGAGAGAGAATTTTTTTCTGACATTGAAAAAAAATTAAAATTATTACAAACTAATTTCATGTTAATATTGTTATCTGTTTTTATGGTCAATGACATTATAATGTCCATCTCAAATTTCAAATTCGAGGACACGATGTTATCAGTCTGTCTTTAAAATTGATTCTCTTACGACACAACAATAGTCGTCAGTTTAATAAAACATTGTCTTTGTTCTAGATTAGAATAATAATTCTCATTACGAATCAAAGATCAGATCAAACAAAATAAGTCAATATAAAGTTAATTAAAGTAACTTCCTGCTTCCTGTTAGTATTATTTATCATCTAATGTTTCGGTATAAAGCTTACTATTAAATTATAATATAATGAACGCCATAAGAATTTTTTGTGAAATTTCTGCTTAAACGTTAACAACGAGACTGGCAATATTCACTATATTTTAGAGTTTTTAACAATTCTGCCTTTGTCGGATAAACTTAAGTCGGTAGAACGCATTATGCGTATCTCAATATGCAAACAGATACGTCATCGGAATATATTGTAACCTGGTCAAAGCAATTATAATGACAATCACATGCTCTCCAAATAGAGTCTGACAGTTGATTAATAACATTTTTCAATAAGTTTTTTAAAATGTAATCGTTAAGTGCCTGATTCCAAATAGTTGATAGGTTATTATTGATTATTAGATATAAAATAAAAATAATTTTTTAAATATCAATACAAGAAAAACAATGGGTAATCAATAAATGATATGACAAAGATACACAGGAGAATCATATTATTTAATAAATTGAAAACAAAATTTCTCTTGACTGAACGTAATCTAAACATGGTATTGCTGAAATTTACATGCAAGACGCTCACACTAAATAGTACATGTCGTGACTTTTAGAAATCCGGAATTGTGTCCCAATACCGTAATAGTTACGATGTTATAGGATAGATACAAATACAGTCAAAAAGGCTTGTCTGTAGAAAATAGAAAAGATCAAATTTTTTCCTAATTATACAAATGTTTTTCAATAGGCAGTTATCTCATTGATTGGTAGATTAGCTAGCACTATATGTCCGCAGGCACACAAGTCACACTGATGAGAATTTGATTGGTTGAGTAGCAGGATCATTTGAAGTCACTGTTTTGTCCTTCAGGTCCTGGGGGATACTATTCACACGTTTGAGCACTGATCACCCCGGAATCAACCATTGTTATGGCCGACATTTGGACTCAACAGCGGATATGGTCACTCAAATCGTTGATAGATCTTAAACTGATCCGTCCAGAATAATAACTGAAATATGTACAAACCAACATGATTAAATATGATTATAATCAATACCGCCCAAAGAGAATAGGAGGTGAAGATTTAGCAAGTCCTTTAATCTTCTTCTAGAGAATTTTAATTTTTGCTATGTGTAATATATTTAGCAACACCTGTTTCTATTTTTGTATAATATGTTCTCTGTGAAAAAAGACACTTTCATGTTTTGACTTTGTTATGATTCAAATAATTAACATTTTGAGCTAATTAAACAGAATTTTTATTTTTTTATATTGAGGATTTTTGTTCCTGCTTGTTTTTTGCGTTACTTAACAATTTAAAAATATTTTTTGTTTATATATATGTTTGTGTATTTTATTTTCTACAGTGCACGTTATAAGTTTTCAAAAATATTAAATGTTTATTTTTGTTTTTAATTATTTAATGTAATTAATTATAATTTCTTAGTAGGAAGTTTTCTATCATAGAATGATAGTTTATAAAAATATTTATAAATTAAGAAAGATAATATTTATTACAAATGATTGATTAAAATGAGAAAAGTTAAAAATTTATTTTAAACCAGTTATATGAATACAGAAATTGAAATAACGAAAAAAGTTTCTGATTAACGATCATGTTTAAAATTTTTAAGCTGTATTTCAATAATTACCATTCTCCTGGAAAAGTTACAAACCGAAAACCAGATTCCAACCAATTATTTATTTTTATAAATTAGTAAAATCTTAATTTCGAAATTTTTTTTAAAAATGTTTTACATGTTTAGCTTTTGACTTTCCAACTAAATTTTTATGTTAATTTTTGTCGAAAATTTGGTTTGAGTTTTTATAACGTTTTCTTTTCATTAGCTGATATTAAAAACGAAATGTAGAGGATAAATTTTTAATTGTAGCATTGGAAGTCTTATTCGACACTGAAAGGTAAAAACAACTCATAAACTTTTTCTTTCGATGGACTTATCAAATTGTCAATGATCAGAACGTTTTGCAGAAAACATTAATTCACATATTTTTGCTACGTTCTTCATCGATGTGTGAGCCTAGTGATCAATGGCTTAAAGTTGTTTATAATATAGATGCTTTGTTTTTGTTAAAACTTAGCGATCTACATCTTAGTTTTGATCAACCCAATTAAAAATCAGGGATCAAATATCATTACTATAAATAGCAATAATAAATTAATAAGAAATAATACGGTTTGGTCCAAGGGCGGTGTATATAAATATCTCTTGCACAAGAGTTCACAATAAAGCAAATAACAAGTACTCATTAAGCAAGCAACGAAGCCCATTTAACTTAGGCACCCATAAAAGTTATATAGCCAAACCTTAATAACCGAAACAATTCACGAAGGGGTGGTGAGACGTAACATTTATTAACACCATTAAAACCAAGAAGATCAGGTTACAAAGCAAAAAATTAAGCAGTAGTTGAAAATATCTGATAAACAAACATCAGATTTAGATTGTATTGCTAATAAATTTAAATTAATTTTGAAATTTTTATAAAATTTAATTATAAATTTGGGATAAATTTCTATCTATTTTCACGTTTCTCATTCTTTTTTCCTTTAAAAACAAATACCAATTAATAGAAGAAGTAAATTAAATTCATGGAATTTACTTACTTTTTGTCGTATATTCCTATTATTTTATTTTGATGTACTTCTGTGAATTTGAGTATTTCTCTGCGAATTCTTTACAAAATCGATGTTTCTTTATTCCTTTCATGTATGTGTATTTTTTCTCTTTATTTTTTCAATCATTTTAGAACTAACAACATCGTCAGTTTCTTGTTTTAATCAGTATTCTCCGTAAATATTTCAAATATTTTGTTTTGCTAATCCTTTTTTACTTGACATTTCATTCTGTTTAAAATATACTTTTTACTGAGGTTTGTTAGAATTAATGTCATATGAATTTAAAAAAAGTACACGCATCTATTTTTCATATAAAGAACGAATAAAACATATTTTTTAATTATTTTTATTTTTTTTATTTTTACTAAATTTATTCATAATTTATATTTTTTAAAATCTAAGTTTTCATTATTTTTATTTTTTATAGATATCTTAATAGATTTTACTAAATTATTAGATAATTCATATTTCCTTAATTTAATGGGACAATAGAAAGAAAATTTCCAGAGAGAGGTAATTTACCCCGTCTATCCACACACACATACTCTTCAGGTTCATTACAGAACAAATTTTTCAAAAACGAGGGCATTACTGATCTGACTAGATTACAAGTGAAAAAATAATTAATATTGGTATCAGTATCTTCTATTTTTAAAATTTTCTATAAGAGCACATATAATCAATTATAAATACTCTATTTAATAACTTAAATATCAATGGCATTTATAATCTTATCAGATATTATGTATCTGATTTCACAGATGTATGGAGGAATTATTATTGAAATCAACTGTCGAATCATATTATCGCTAAACAAATGAAAAGTGTGTGATAGAAAATGTTATGAACAATAATTCTACCGATTAAACATTTTTAATTATAAACCAAATAATGGAATTTCTATTCATTAAAACAAAAAAATAAATTAACATGGAAAAATCTTATTTGATAATCAAATTAACCTACACTTTTTTGTTTGAATTAATTGAATAATTTAATTCACAATGATTTCAATTATTTTTCGCTTCCGCTTTGAATTTTCTCATAAATCTAGAATTAGAAAAAAAGAGGCTGAACTTAAAAAAGGTCCTAAAATGAAATTTCTCATTTGTTGAGTGTATTGCAAAAATCTATATAGTTTATTTGATTATATTCTTTAAAAACATTTTGAATTTTTTATTTAAGTGCTTAAGAAGAATTTTAGTTGTTTGAAATCAAATATTAAATATATTAGAGCTTAAAAATCTCCTAAAATTTTATTATTTTAAAAAATGAAAATAGTAGGTCGAATTGCAATTTATTGAAAATTAGCGAGGACCCATTTTTTAACATTAGAAGCAAATTGAGACATACTCTCAATTTTAATCATTATTTTATAAAAATAACCAATGATATTATTAAACATGTCTGTAATTAACTAACTCAACTTATAATTATAAAAATTTAAATTTAAAAACTCAAATAATCATATAGAAGTGTTGTGATTAGAAATGGGAATGAGAAATAAAATGAGATATCACCTGAATTATATGAATAAATCAAACCTAGCAGTTATATATAAAATTAAGTTATATTATTATCTGAAGCGCGATAATTCATTATTACGAAAGTAGGTCAAAGGACCCTTTTTCTTAACTTAAGTCAAAAAATCAATTCATAAATGTCGACAAATAAATAATAGCAATCTAAGTAAAACGGAAAATAAATTATGTGAACAAATAAGTTGTTTTTGTTTTATTAACTCTCATTCAATGAAATAAAATGATTTCCAAATATAAATGTAATTTTAATTAAAACAAATTTTTTTAATTGATTTTATTATCGATTTGATTGAATTAAAAAGCAACATTAACAGAAAAAAATGTTGAAAATTATTTTCCACCTAATTCTGGAAATCAATCCTTTTTGTGGTGTGATAATTGAGTTATGTAAAAAGGAGCTCTGGAGCTTGGATAAAACATGTGATTGTGTGGCAAGAGTAAAGAAAACCGCAGTATGATAAACGTGTTGTAAAATATTATTTTTAAATTTTCTTTGGTGATTTATTAATATTATAATTAGATGAGAATTTTAAAAAATGTTGTCATATTAGACATATAAATACCATATTTGCCACGATTCTCCAATATTATTGGATCATTTATATTTTAAGATCAATGAATAGATTCATATCAATAGATGTCGACTTTATTGTTTTTGATATTTGTATGCAATTTTCGTATCGATTTTGATAAATTGTTAATCGAAACATATGCCCATTAAAACAAATTATTTCAAAAAGATACGGTATTTTGCGAATTTAGAATAAATATACTCCAGACAGCCAATAAAATATTTTTGCGTAAGGAGTATGAGAATTTTAAAATGAATTATACTTGAAAGATTTGAAAATCATATTTTTTAAAAAATATTAGTTTGTTTAAATAAATGTAACTCAAATATGATTTCGTGACTTATCATTTGGATTCATATGTGCTTTATATAACAGTTCTGGCTTACATGGTGACCATGTATTTGGAATCAATTCTGTGAATGTCTATGAGATCAAAGAATCAGAGAGGAGGATGTCTACGTCACTTACAAAGCTCATATCAACAACCATAACTGATAGTAACCCTATCTACTAGATAATCGAGCAATTCTCTAGGAATCTCATACAAGCAAACTTATCGGACGTATCAAAGGATTAATCAATTTTATGAATAGATGTGAGGACTTGTGCCACCGCATCGTGAAGATATTTATGTTTATATTAAATAAATCTTATCCCCCTGAAGAAGATAAAGTGAAGATATAAAAAATATATAGAAAAAATATAAAGAAGATATAAAAGAGTTAGAAGAAATAAAAACTTTCATTTAATTAAATATTTAGAGAATTCGATACAAAGATAATCAGAAATCCATAGAAAATCAAAGGTTTTAAAGAAAGAGGGGTCTGAGGATAATAAAATGAATTTTATTAGAAAGATTTTAAAATCACACTTTTATAAAATCTTAATTTGCATACATAATTAAACTTAATTTCGTGATGTGACTTTTCAGTTCGTCTAAAATACAGTTTTATATGTCATTACGAACATTGTTCCCAGTGTATCTAACATATATA
>JBBMOY010485553.1:826-11747 GCA_037951405.1 Platydemus manokwari | reverse complement strand
TTACAATAAACCATAAAAAATAATACTTATATACACCAAAATCAATATCATGCAAATGTTTTCAGAAGTCATTTTCTCGGAACCCCAACAAAGGTACAATTTTAAAATGTATCGAAAATTAAAATGTAATGAAACGAATTATGAACCATGTTTCTAAAAATACATCGTTACACTTATAAAACGTTACGTATTATTCCGCTGCCTTGACCAATAATGTTACACTTCAAAATATAAAATGTCCTAAACTATACATTCATATTAATTACTAATTTTATACATGAATATAAATTACTACATGTTTTATAGACAACACGAATTACTACGATACTGTTTATAAATTACTACAGATTTTATACAAAAATCATGCCAATCGTTGATAATTGTCACCGATAATAATTGTTAATAATTCAGCTGGCCCTGATCCCCAACACAAAGATATTGAGCAATGATTTATGATCCCAATATAATCAAAAACTTAGGCTTGTTTATTAATGTTTATTAATAATTAACTCCAACAAAAACAATATAACAAATAAAACAATAAAATTAAAATTACAAATCGACTTTAATACTACTCTATACATCAACCTATTGACTGGCCCTAACAACTCTTGGATTAAAAAACGGCTAATATAGTCCCTATTACCGAGCAAAACCAATTGCCTATCATGATGATTGAGTTAAAAGTCTTTAATAAGAGATAGATGATATGATATAGATTGATATTTTATAGAAGTATATCTTACTGTAGGGTCTTCCAATGAAATACTGAGCACATAAAAAACCCTGATCTCCTACAATGAATGATTCTTTCTTGTACTGTTTTTGAATTCTGACTAATGTGTTCTATGCTCAATTATAGTTACGCGTAACTGTATCTTCAATGTGTTAAAGTGGGAGTGTTAATTGTGACTGCTGCCTTATATAGTCAGTGATGAATATTCTCTGCTATTCAATTTAATCCTAGTGTATTTGATATTTTCTCGATGGAATTTATTTATCGGAGAGAATGATTCCCTCCAATTAAATTTATTATTATGTGATGTTTTATTTGTTGTTTTATCAACTCAACAGTGTGAGTCCCTTTGTTATTTTAATCGATATGATGTATCAACAACAGACAAGTTATTTAAAAACTTTAATAATAAAATACGAATTTACAATACGATAGAATTAGCTTAAACAAGTTAACTCAATCAATTAATTGAAAAAATAACAAATTGGTATGGTAATCTCACCGAGATCGTGAGAACCCAACTGTGGTTTCTACTTTATTTAAAAATGTAGATTTTACAATATTGCTCCGAAGAGGGACCATTCAGAGTTTTAGTGGAAGATTATAATATTGATTTTTTATAAAATATATACTATTTACGCTTTACCAAAAATTATTGATTCCACAAAAATTGTTCAAAAAAAATATCTGTCGTTTTAATCCTTTCAAGAGATTTAATTTAATCATCAACTTGCTCTAGTTTTTAAATTACCGAATTTTTAGAGAGTGAATTGTGATGGAAATCCATCAACTTATATAAAGACTGAGATTCGGTACTTTGTACCTATGATTTTCCACCACTCTTGTAAATTTTTAACTATTATTTTACCTTAGACCTTAAATTTCAAAAGTCCTTAGTCTTAAATTTTTTATTAAACTGCCTGACCTTAAAAATTTTATTATCAAATAATTAACCTTAAAAATTAAATATTAAATTTCTTTTTCACTCTCTGTCTTATTGTTTATCTGATTTATAAATAATAATATACATTTTTGCATATCTGATTATAAAAATATATATTTTTATATCATTTATCCGCATTTTAGTAACATTTATTTTTTACATGATTACAAATAATTACACATCACAAAAAATAATTACATAATTAAATACTACAAGTTCTGTACAAATTAAATGGAAAGATGTAAAGTTTAAAAGAGTCAAAATCAAGAGAATTGATCAAGTTATTTCAAAGTCAGATTATCATAAAAGTCATTATTAAAAATTATCTGGATTGGATTGTCGAAATTTCAAATGAATTGGGTTGTCAGATTTTTGAAATTGTTTATTGCAGATTTCGGTTCAAATTCTTGCCGACATCAGGCAACCAAATTTACACTCCAGCTTTGGGTGGCCCAAGTTTCCTACTTTGTGTTTGGCTTTATAGGTTTGATGCAAATCAATGCAGCGGGTCTTTGTTATTTATGGGGGGGCGTTCTTGGCTTTTTAAACACGGTTCAATGGATTCTTTAGGTGGTTTGATTGTGAGTTTCTGAGGTGGCTGCTGTTATTTTTCCCTCCATTCACTATAAGAGCTAACGATGATGGGGTTTTTTCTTCTTCAAACTCCTCACTATCTGAGTAGAGCACTAGTCGTTCTATGTTGTTTTCCCAACAATTGGAAAGTATATAAATAAAATTTATTAATTCCAAAAATAGAAAAAATTACTAGAAGGTACTAAAATTATGGCAAAAAAGCTTAAGAACCTAAAAATAGATTTTAAAAAAAATATGAAAATAATATAAAACGATAATTCGTTGAAAAAGAAGAGAAGAAACACTATAGAAAAAAAAATTACTCAGAAAATCTCCCATGATTATTCTACGAAATAATGATATAAAAAGAAACACTCACCAATTATTTCAAGAAATCAATCTATAATAGATTATTTTCGATACTATTCTTCTAATCTTAATAAGGATAAATAAAAACAATTGAAGACGAGTAACCTTTATTAAATACATATGACGTACATTCAGACTATTAAATATACAATAAGATTAATATTATTAAATACACAATCGGATTATTAACTTTTGATAATGACAATAAATTTTGTAGTGAAACGTTGTCGTACTCTAAAGACGATGATAAACAAGTGTTAATCAAATGTTTTTTGAAAACTTTGGTCAAGTTAATTTAATTATTTTAATTTATATTTTAAACTTTCGAAAAATTTAATTGTAGCATTTCACTAATATTCATTTAGCAAAAATTTAATTCTGAGTTTTACAAAATTTTGATACTTTATTCTCATTACAAAATTTTTTGTAGAATTCATCTTAAACATTTTAAAAGATATTCTTAATTTTTCCATGCAATGAAATTGAACGCCATTAAAATAACAGGTGTTTAAATGATTGAATTTTTTTACAAAATGTCTGACCAAAATTATTTATAAGCATAAATTTCGTTTCAAGATTTGATGTTTATTATTGAAATTTTAGTTAATTTTGTTCATGGACGTTGTTTCTAAGTAGGCATTTTATTCTGCAAGCAGGTAACTTAAGTATTCTTTGCATTATATTTGAATCACTTTAGCGACATTTAAACACTTATTAGTATTGAAATGATATTTGATGATATTTATAAATAAATTTGTTAAATAGAGATATTCATTGTATAAATTAACCAAAAAAAAATTTCGTGGTTAAAGAAATCATGTAAATAATGTGAATTTATTGCACTGTAAAGTCATTCATAAAACTTTGAATTCGTTTTTTGTTATTTTTGAATTAAAAAGATTTGAATTATTACATTTGTGTAATCACTCCTAATATCAACTTTTCTGTTAATATTTGACTAATATTACTTTATCTATTTATTATATATTGTAGTAAATAGTATGTGTAATTTGATTTATCGTAGCATCAAAGGTAATGAGTTTGCATCTATGGTCAATCGAAGAGGCCTAACCAAATGGGTTGGACGGATTAAGGATAGAGGCGACGACTAAATCATAGTCAGGAGTGAAATATGAGGTCATAGCTCAGGCCGAAATCAGGAATAGTAGTCAAGTATCATCGAATCAATTGTAGGGGCTAATGGTGGGGAAGAAGCAATAATATCATGAGCTGAAGGTTATCAAGAAGAGTGAGGACGTTGAGAGTCAAGAGGGATATATTCATTTAGGTAAATAAGCGAGGGATAATCATCAGGAGAGTGTGTAGCATTACTGCACTAACTAACACTATCAGAAAATAACAAGCTGTGCAAGAGATATTTTGAAAAAATAACAGATCGACTATAAACAAATAGAACAACAACATCAAAACGACTGTACAAGTTTAAGTAAGGCAGGAAGAGTTGAGAAATCATGATGAATAGGACGACATACAATTCAACCGAAGCTTAAGTGATTTGATATACATATTTATACCATTATTAATAAATAGTGTTATAAATAATATTAGGGAAAGAGTATAATTTCCGGAACATTAATATCTCCTGAGACAGAGATCATTAAATATAAATATCTATTTATAAGAGGAAAAAATGACACCTAGCATTCGAGGAAGCCACATACAGTGGATTTAATTAAGTCTCTTAAGAAAGAAGATCCTAAAGATGTTCTGATATTTTAGGGAACAGTTAGAACAGGAACATTGTTTAAGGGATGTTGGCTACCTGGAAATAGAGTTTATCCCCCTTTACCATGAATATGTATCGTCATTAAAGTCATTTTCCTGAATATGTATCACTTTAGTTGGGTCTCGGTTAAGTTTATCAGACGAATTTAGTTTAGATATGGGAGCATTCAGCGCGGGAGTCCTTTTTGTATTGAAAGTGGTTGAGCTAGTAGACACAATAATGCTATTTGTATTTTAAGTAAGAGTTGTGTTAAGATCATGGATCGAGAGGTAACTATCACGTAGAAGTTCATATCTACTTGTACTGGAGATATCATTAGGTTTAGAGGCTTGAATTCGAATACGAGATTTATTCCCCTTGGTAGAACCCGGCTTAGACATATCTGCAGGCTCGAGAGAAGATCCAATAGTTTGTTTAGATATATCCGAAACATTGTTAGATGGGACAGCGTTAACTTCAGGGCGTTTAGAATTAAGACAAATAGGAGTGACAACTTTATTGACTGCTACAGAAAAGTTAGATTGTGGAATTGTTTACCTATTGATATTCCTTTTTAAATTTATTTTTCGACATTTTTATAATATTGCCTTTTGTCACTTCGTATTGCAGTTTAGACAAAGTTACTTTTGTATTAAGTTGGTTTTTGATTTAACAAGTTTTGATTCATAAAAATATTTGTTAGGTTTTTATGAAGATAATTAACACTAACAGCAAAAATTATCACCGAACGAGTTAGTTAAGATAAATGTTAATTAGCTAATTAAACGAAATAATAAGACAAATATATTAAACAAATTTAATTACCTCGGTTGACTTAACTAACTTACAACTTAAATAAAGGTTCAATCAAATCTGATTAGGGTTATCTATATTCACCCGGAATAATTTAAAATTGGCTCTTCAATAATTGCATGAGATTAAAAGTTGTTGCTAAATTTATATAATGATTGCATATCAACGTGCAGTGCGTTTATTCTGTCAAACAACTAGGAAGGAATAGTAGATTGGCGGGCTTTGGATTCGTCGGTCGCTGTTTAACCATTAACAGTTGATAATTCAATATTTATTGTGTTTTTAATGTTCTAAATAAGCTATTATGATTACCTTTTAAGATGGGACTTCATAAATTCAATTTATAATTTGTAATATTTGTTAAATAAATTTAGATGGGTTGGTATTTTGATTGATTCTTAAGGGGCTTCAATAACCGGTATGAAGACCTCGCTATTGGTAAAATAAAAATTAGTATTATCTGAAGGCATTAATCAATTGATGACTGAGTCCTTCGCTATGATACTCAACAATGATCTTTTTTTACTTAATGATTACTTGTATGAAAAATTATAATGAAAATAAAATACTGCTTACTCCAATATAAAAGTTAATCCTAGTAACGAACAAAAATAGATCCTTGTAAGAATTTGTCTTTTCTATCTGCAAATCCGCTCAATTTAATATAAGATTCTTCTGATTGTTTATCTCAAATTGTTACAATTGTGGTTATCGTAATAGTTGTGGTTATTGTGGCCCTCGGCTTTGTTTTCACCTTGGTATTTATACCTTGCTGTATCGGCCTCCGCCTTCTATTTTTGATAACATTGTTACCGTTGACTACTTAATTTGCATTTGTCAACATTCTTCGAATATTTTCGATTATAATGCACTTTTATTAATATTTTATTATTTATTATAAATTATTTATTTATTAATGCTTATTAGATATCAGTATTATTCTTTATTTCTTCAATTATTAAATATAGTCATTATTTCTTGTTATTTTATTATTATTTATAATTTGCCACTTTCTCTTCCCCCTCTTCGCTACATTACATAAATTAATCAACGTAAAAATTTATAAGGATTATTACAAAGTTAATAAATTAATTTACAAATAATATAAAGTACACAACGAAAGGATATAATCAAATTAATGCTGTAGCTATCAGATTAATGTTGCAAATATTAAGTCAATTTAATGTTTCAAATATCAAGTCAATGTTGGATTAGATTGAGTATTGGATTGAGCATTTGGATTTGGTTGATGATTAGGATTCGACTGGTGTGTCAAAGTCAAAGGCTTTATTTTGCGTGCTATATATATTTCTCATTATGTAAAAATGATTTATGTATTATTGCGTAGGGATTCCAACGTATTCTTCAACTAAAATTATTTGATCCAATTCAAAAAACTAATTAAATTTTTTATAATATGAACCGAAATTTGTTGTAATGATATCATACATGGGTTTGTAATGATATTTTGAAAATTAGGCATATTTGCCTCATCATTTTGTTATTTTCTCCTTATTATGTCCTTTCATTGAAATTCATTCGAATAGTTTGATACTTTGTTATTTATGGTTTTATTAGTTTCATTTAAAAGTCTTGTGCTTGTAGACACTATTCATCTTATAATTTTTATCTAACTAAACGAATCGAAAAAATGTTTACAAATGTCTTATATTAAATCCTAAAATAATTATAACATATTACATTCACTGTAAATTATTAATACTAATTAGATGAATTTGAATGTTTTCATTGTGGCAAGCATTTATAAAATCTTGTCATCGGCCATAATTGAATGTAATTTTTATCAAATATTTATTGCAATGAGATATTATATAATTTTTAAATAACCTGTTTTGGTCGTAGAGACTTTGACTTGATGATATCTTCAACGTAGTTAACATATAATCCCGATTGTAGTTTTATAATTGTCTACTGTTGATAACTTCATTTCTGATTCGTTTCTAATCTGAATTTTTAAACATGCAACTTCGATAAATTCATCTCAATTCAGCACAAATACAATTTATTTTAACTTATCATTTAATTTATGCCAACAAATATGTCGAACATGAAAATTAATAATTGATCACAGAATATAAACAATTAATTGTATCGCTGTCCGTCGTAATATAAAAATTCTATTAAACAGTGTATTAAAGAAAGTTTTAAATTATTTTGGAACTTTCAATGTTTGGAAATAAATGCTTTGTAGTGGTATCTTACTTTTTTTGATAATTTTATTCGTTCTCTTGAAATTAAAATAATATTTAATTACCTTATTAAATAAACTAGATTTTAAAATTCGTTTTTTCACATGTTGTTTATATCTCAAATTATCATATGCATCATCTTTGAAACTTACAAGTTTAGAATATAATTATTCGTTTGCATTTCGAATTTGGTGTCATCTGATATTTGATAAGATATGATAATCACTTTTCTAGATATCGATAAAATTTATAGTTCCATTTGGAGTTTAATCATAAAAATTTTAAATGTACATGTCATTCACGGTTTCTATAAGAATGATTTTAAACTGAAAATCTTTTTCTATTTTGTATATTCATGTTCTGGTAAAACAAACTTTTGATATATTTGCTCTTTTAAACTCATTCGATAGCTGTCGGTACTGTAAGATTGGAAATTATTGTTGACGATAAAGTGAATATAATTATTAATTTTAATAATCGTTTTGAAACCTTAATTTAATTTTATTATTTCTACAATATGATTTTAATTTATACCAATGCCTACATCATTTAAAACATGGCAAACATACGATTGTTTCAAATATTTTATTGCTATTGACCAATCCATCTTATTTGAATGATTTTTAATATTTTATAATAAATGTTTTTAATTTTAATGATATTAAATTGACTTCATTTTTCATGAACAAAAATTATTTTATAAATTTTCAAATAAAATATGTAATTCAGCTCAATCAAATTCTTTATTAAAAGGTTATTAAATTAAATTGCGGAGAACGCTAGTATTAGATGACCATCTTATTTATTTGTTCTTTTGCTTCGTGGCCTGAGTAGAGTATCAATCTACCAAAAATTAATTATTGATTTTTATTTTTGTTTTCCCAAAACTCAGGTCTTTGAGATAAACTTACTTGGATGACTTTTCTATGTTAAAAAGCATTTTAGTTGATAAAATACATTTCTTTACAGCTACACTGCTTGTCAAAGTATTCACCATTAATTAAATTTATATTAATTTCTTTTTGTTTCAAAATATCGAATTATTTATTTTTGGAGATATAATAGTACAATGTCATCACATGTGAAATTACAAATTTAATTTGACCTAAATTAATTATTGTCTTAGGCTGGTTTAATTTATTCTGATCTGTAAAAAGTACTACTTTAATATTAATTATTGATATTTGATTTCTAGCATTGGAAGTTTTATGAAACATTATGACAGTTATACCAAATATGATGTATTAAGTAGTTAATAATTTTTAGATATAATGTTTGTAATGATAATGTAATAAGAACAATTAATTTTTATGTTAATTATAAACTTCATTATATTGGTAATTTAGAAATGTAATTATGGATAATAATTTTGTACTGCCATTATCATGGATCCTTCTACACGTATTCCGGGTATTGATCTATGTATATTGTAAATTATGGTAGTCAGAGTTACTTAAGTTCGAAAAATTATAATTCGGAATCTTAAACTTGTTATTTAGAACATTATTCGTTTTACTTTTTTGATTATAGTTAAAGTAATTAGAATAATTTGAACCTAAATAATCATTATTAAACTGTAATGAGTTATTAAACGGAGTAGTAGTAGAAGTTGGATACTGGGATTGGATATTGGTTAGGGTCAGATGTATTTACATGCTGTCCAGGGATACCAGTAATAAAGTTAATCTGGTCAACTCCATTAAAAATTTCATTATGTTTATAATTGGAAGGAAATGGGCGTGATTTATCATAAGTGTAATTATACTTATGGTTGTATTGATTAATAATTATTATGCCTTTTTGAATTTCATGATTTTGGTTTATGATTCGTTCGTGATAATTAACTGTCTTATTATAAAAATATTGAAAGTTGAAACAGATCACAATTTTTTTTCAAGTTTGTTGAGAAAATTGAGAATCACAAGTATAATGTTAAGGTTAAATGTAATTTTCATCGCCGATGGGGCGAATCTCCAATGAAACATCAACATCCGCTCACTCGCGTCAATAGAGCAGAGAGCAATGAGGTCCGAGTGCCAAGGCTAGCAGTTGCGTCCTTGAGCACGTTTGACTATTTCAAACCAGAAGGGAGAATGCGGCGACATAGTCGAAAAGCAACCTGAACACAATGCGCACGGGAGGAAAGGCACTCTTAAGAAAACCTCTGGGACAAAGTAAATAAAAATGTCAATACAAAATATAAAAACCTATAGCCTGTTGTAAAAAAATAAAGAACTGCCTCATAAAAAGTCAGTGCGCAACAACACACTGAGTCAATAAAAAGATAAAAAAGAATCAAAAGTCAACACAATATATACAATGGCCACTAAACCCTATAGCTTAACCTTATAAATTACTTTTATACACATAAAAAAATAAATACCATAAAAAGTAACCCAAACGGGCAAATTGGATAGCCCACAACACAAAATCATAAAAAGAATTATGCACATATATAAAGAATAGAACGTTGGGATCTGAGGGGTGGACTCCATGAAGGGATGAATTTGTCAGCTACGTGTAAGGTCATTAGAATGAAAAGAGGCAAACCTATAATTGCAAACATGAAGACGTTCCTTGATAGCAAAGGCACGAAATACTTGGTCCGTACTGGTCAGGAAGTGAAAGGCGACGACGAAGTTCTGAATGCAATAATCATCATCAGCAGTTACAATACCAAGGACCCAAAGCTTCGAAGGGGCATAGATAAACGAGATATTGATAGACTGAAGCTTGCCAACATCAACAATGGATTTGATAATCAGTCTAACTTTATCAGCAAAGCCAAGATCAGAGGGGCAGCCGGAAGGTTGGATCCTATGTGGCGACGAAAGAGCGAGAAAAAAATTATCATGGCTTCAAAATATACCCAGAATACAACATAATTTATAGTCAATAACTTCCGTATAAGCTTTTCGATCTAAACGCACCTTCGTCGCATTGGTAACTTGGAAAAATATGGATTTTAAATGATTAATAAACTTAACAAATGACATTTACTTTAATTAGGGGACTCTGTATGTGGGTCGTAAATTCGATTTCTACCAATTGATAACTTGGCATTTCTTTAAAATACATATTCAGTAATTATAAGCGTAATCAATTAATTTTTATCTATCTTGCTATTAGTTATCAGGATTCCATTCATTCATTTATTTTTTGAGTGTGATGAATTCTATCGGAATTGATAATGATTTTATTTTTGCTACTGTGTATGGTTTCCAGCTAAGGAATTACATTTAATGATAATGATCTTTTGAATTCCGACTTACTGAATTTTTATCCTATTGGCTGTATTATTTTATTATCCAATTAATTTATTTTTTATTTTATGCATTCATCGTATTCTTTGGTTCAAATAACAATGGATTGGTTGTATATTTTATTACTGTTAATATTTATAATTTTATTTGTTGCGTTTATCTCTTTGTCTTTATATAAGTAATATTAATTTTAATCGGTTATTTATTATTCATTTTTGTCTATTATTCTTTCACTTAAAATATTTTATTATTCCCTTGGTACTTTAGAAAATTTTATTCCAAAGTTAG
>JBBMOY010484442.1:0-11752 GCA_037951405.1 Platydemus manokwari | reverse complement strand
GTATAAATTGTAATGTGTTTTGTTGTTTTATTTTAATTTTAGAGACTGAGACTTATGAATACTTGGAATATTCCAATGAAATATTTTTCTGGGTTGAACTTCTTAAATTTGTATTCAGTTAAAATTCAAATAAATGTTTGTAGTTAACAACTTTAACAAGATATCATGCTTAATTATTTATTTCATAAGCTCGGTTTTCACAATAAACATCTATTTTAAACAAATATTCGATTATGTTCAACATTCTTTTAAAATTCAAATGTACACAGTTTCATATTTTTAAAAAATTACTTTTAAAATTTTTTATTAAAATTATTTTTAACAAATTTTTTTAACTCATTAAGAGATTAAAGTAATGTTATGAGCAAGACCAGTTTATAAATGAAAATATTCAATATTTTTAATATAATCATTTAAAAAGATTTACTTATTAATCTTAATCTTATTTGAATTATAAACCTCACGCAATCAATTGACATTGAATTATATTAAAGGGTGTGCCGGTTGATACCTTCAAGTTTGCCGTATTTTCCTTAAATACAATTATGGAAAACACGCGTA
Organism: Platydemus manokwari; assembly: GCA_037951405.1. Taxonomy (NCBI): domain Eukaryota; kingdom Metazoa; phylum Platyhelminthes; order Tricladida; family Geoplanidae; genus Platydemus; species Platydemus manokwari. The sequence goes on along the minus strand of JBBMOY010484442.1, from coordinate 11,191 downwards.
AACTAGCACGCAGAATATTGACAATTAAAAACTCTAAGCGATTTGATTTTGTTTAAAGGAAAACTGAAACGGAAGCCAAGCTATGTTTATGTATGTTTATTATAAAAATCCATTTTTAATTATATCGTGCTTGTAATTCTTGTAAACTGTTTCCTTGAAATGTTGCAAATAACTTATTAAAAATTGAAAAATTAAAAATATTTGCTAAAATATTTGTTATTGGCTGATTGAAATGTTTTCAATATTGTGATATCCAATGTTTTATTGTCAAAACATTAAAGCACATTTTATTCATTAAATGTTATAAGAATATTTTAACTTTCTAAAACAATTGTTTTTCGCTTTGTGACGACTTAAGTTAAGCCTGTACCTATCATAATTTATTCATCTGCAAGTCGAAGAATGGTTTTCTCAATGAACTTCAAGTCACTGATGTGCAGCTGCCAGCCAAAAGTTCTAAAAATCTATAAAAAATCTTTATTTATGATAAAAACACCTTAGACAAATACATGATTATTATTCGAAGTGATTCACACTGTGTGAAATGTAAAATGTATAATGATTGGTATTTTTTCTCCATAGGTCACTCGTTTCAAACTCTTATGAGTTTTGTGTTTTAATTAATGTCTTGTTCATTGATTATGATAATGAAGATCTGTATAAAGGTTTTGATTAAAGTTTTTTTGGTTCTTCATTGCCATTGGCTCTTCTGATAGTTTGTCATTTTCTTTTGGTATGTTTCGATTGAAATCTTAAATCCAATCAAAAATTATTGATTTAGGAACCTCTAGTTGACCGTTGGAATATCACATATTGCCTGTCAATGTATATACCCTTTAATACCTATTTCCAGGGCTTTTGGTAAAAATTTGAGTCGATTTTGACAGATTTTGACAAATTCGACATATATTACAATTATCAAATAGATTAATAAATGAAATTTTGTCTTTGAAAGATTTTTCCAGGAAATTGGCAGAACTTATAAACGTGCATATATCATTGAATAATTTGAAATTTAACCACCTGTTTTCTTTTTTGTTTGAAAATATAAAGACAATATAATTTAAATTTATGTATCAAGAAACATCTTTTTAATGTAATATAAATTTTCTTTGCCATGTTTCTTGAAAGGTTTTGCAGATAGTGTCTGGTAAATAATTGAATTACACTTTATATAACGTATGATGTTAAGCATATATATTTTTAAAAATATCATCTATTCTTCTCGTATTCTATAAGAATCCAATTAGACAAGATGAGGCTATTTGTATTTTATTGCTGAATGCCGTTTTCAAAATGAAATTTATAATTATATATACGCGTGTGTGTAGAGGAAAATTTATTAAGTGACACTATTATTTATAGATTTTCTTTGGTATTTTAAATGCGAATGTCATTGTCTTAAGATTATTATTTCGAACAATTATTTTGATATAGGTCATATTTAGAGCAACACTTTTTTGATTAGCAATTTCTGTTGCTATTTTTATATTTCAGGTGATGATTCCATTGTGATTTGACATTTGACTGCGATAACTTTTGTTTTTCTAGATAACTTTGATTTTCCTTTATTCGGTATTTATTGTTCAAGGGAATTTATTCGAACATCTGTTTTACAAATTGACTTTTGAATATTCAACATTAATGATTATTATAACACATGTATGATTTGCTGAAAAAAGCATGATAAAAGTTTTATTAAAAATGTGCTTTAAAATAAGAAAAAATAGGATAAAACTATTATAAATAAAATACAATTCCATGATGATTATGTATCAAAGTTAATACTTGGAAAAGCACAAGTGTTGAGCTGAAAAATGAAAATATATTATAATATCTTCTCAAAAATCTAATGATTATTGGGTCAAAAAGAATGAAAATGGTTTCTTTTGAATTCTTTTAAAAAAGCACTTTATCGGCATTTTAACAATTACAAAGGATAGCATTTTTCCGAAAACGAGATTGGGTTTAGTGTAGAATTTTATATTTTTTTGTCGAAAGAATCAAATAGTGGCCATAAGAGAGGATTCTAAATATTTAAGTATTTAATTAGTATGTATAAGACAAGTAAATATTTATTACCCTAAATCAAAACATCAACATGACTACCTATTAATAACAAATGGTTTAGAATTAAAACAAAGCTAAGCAAATGAAACACAACCAGATTTTGAGAGAAAAGGTCATTCACTTATGTATTTATAATCCTTAATTTTTGTGTCATCCATGTTTAACTCAGATTTGATATCTAGATTTAGATTATTTTAATTGGAGTTACTAATTTTGTCAAGCCTTGTGATTATGTGATTATTCGATAAAGCGTTTCGCTAAAATGAATTTTGCAATTATCAATAATATTACATGAATACGTCGGGAAGGATATGTAAGAAAGTATCTTTTACTATACTTTTCTTGACTCAAAATATCTTTAAACATTTTATTCTGGAAATCTTAAAATTCTTAACTTTGAGATCAATTTCGAATTAATTTCATAATAGTGATGATGAATTGTTACTTTTCTGTTTATTTGCAACTGATAAACCCAAGCTTAATGAAAGTATTATTAAAACATCTTCGATATGATTCTGCTAAAAAAATACATAATTATTTACTTCATCTTTTCTCTCTTCGAAACAAATGAACATCGTCATCAATAATCAATCGATTATCACCCAATTAGTTATTAAACTAGTTAAGACCCAAATCTCAAATAGTACTCAAGATTATGATTTATTAATTAAATTTTAATAAACATCAGTACACTTCCTTTGATGCATTTTGTTATTATTCCTGTTTTTTCCGATATTTTTTAAAATGTCTGAACTCAAACTGCAAATCCCGTAATTATATCTTTCTATTGCATTGCTTTATCGATTATCAAATTAATCAATCTTAATTAATATCAAATATGCTTAATATATCGAAAATTTTTGATGAAGTGATACTATTAATGACATTGTTTTTTTTATATTAAGATTCCGTTATCAAAATTTCACAATTGCAGTTTGTATGTAGAATTCAAACCTATCTAGTTCTTTAACAAGTTTTTGACTGTCTGTTTTCACCTTCATATTGGCCAACTGGAAGTTTTCGCAGTATGATGTATGAAGAACTGCTGAGATTGGAGGTTTATTTGTTATTGGCCGGGAGGTATTCGATTTTCAAGTTCCTTGATTTAATCTAAATATTTATTTAGTCCCTAAAGGTCAAGGTTGGATTCGCAAAAATAATAGTTAATAGTTGAAAAGAATCAGACAAATAAATACTGTAATAATAAATTGTTGCTGTAAATAACATTATCTATCCAGGTCACCTACTAAGTGAATATCTTTTCAAATCAATCCATAATCACTACTTTATTTCTAGCTTCAAAACTTATTTCAATGTAAAACATAAAAGAAAATGTCACAATTTAAGTCGATTTTTGAAAGATCGTTTAGGTCTTTCATCAAAATATAGAAGTCGATTTATTATTGTAAAGGTCATAGTAAATGTAAATAAAAATGCATATTTTTTAAACAATATCAAACAAATGAATATTATAACAAGCAATCACTTAAAATAAGCAAACTCTTGTGGTCCATACTGCCTCTTTGGCCATTAGATCCGCCTTATCTTGATTGCATTTGGAAATTGAATCTCGAAGACTTGAAATTTCGTATTGGCTCTCATACTGATAACCACTTTAAGATCTTCTGTTGGTATCCATCCGGACTAATACTTTCTCTATAACTTTTAATTCTTGGTGATTTCTTTTTCCCTATCCACCGTACACATCTTCTGTGCCTCCCATATAAAATCCAAGATTTAAGGATTGCCTCAAAATGGAATTTTTATCTTGTCTAGACAAAGCAGTTATAATTGAAAGCTTACTAAACTTGTTATTCTAAATGTTATTCATCAGGACAATACTAACTATGATTTTCTTCAAGTTTTATCAGCGATGCTTTGGAAATAGAAAATCTTTTTGTGCTTTGATTAATTTTCCTTTTTGCACAACACACGCATTCTTTTAGAACTTTCTTTATGGATAAGTACATGTTAGACCAATGGAAATTACCTTGTATAAACAAGAATATCTTCTTGCTTTCCAAAGTGGCATAGCTTATCGTGTATAAACTTGACGAACTGAAGAGTAAAATGTCTATTCAATTATCAAAATGATTTCGCTCTCTTGATAGCATATCATCCTTTAATTTCAGATGATCTTCAACTTTCTTGTAAGAGTTTCGCGATATAAAATCTTCATACTCTGATAGCCCCGAAAGAGTTTTAATAATTCTACATAATTATTATTTTACTATTATTATTAGATATTATTTGTATCTTTTAAAAGTATAGTTAGAGATTTACATTTTTTACAACTAGTATAAACCCACTTCACATAGTCGAATATCAGCTTGATTCATTACAGTAACGTGATTAAAGAAAGAAACACGTGGTGTTTGTTTAAATAATTCATTGGTGTATTAGTGTAGTTTTTCAAATAAATATTATGCTTGAATGTGCTTATGACTTAACTGGCGACCACGCCATACAAATCAACGAAATAACAAGGAACCAGCAGAAGAAACAGTTATTAGAGAGTGCCGAAACAGGCACAAGAAGCGCTCAATTTCAACATTAGAAAATTCGGTGGCAGGAATTCAAACGAGGCCCCAAAGTGGATGCAAGATACAGATAAATGGCTATTAATTAATAGTCTCAGCCTGATTAGCGCATTTGACTTACTGCTTTCAGACGAGGCAGGCATTTTGTCTAAAAATTTTAAATCGGAAGATACCAAAGAAGAATCTGCTAAAAGGTGGTTTGAAGATATATTTACAATGAAAAATCGATAATTGATATGATTGTCAAACTTGTAAATGTTCAACAATCTGAGAGCGAACGGTTTGCCACCTTCGAGATCAGAGTTCACAGATTGGTCGAGGCTGTGATGAATTCCGGATTGAAACAAGATTCTATAGTGAAAGAGAAGACGATCAAATGGATTAAAAGACGCTCTTGTCCTGAAACCAGACATGGACATCATAGAAGTTAGGGGTGCTGCAAAAGTGTTCGAGAATCGAGGACAAAGTGTACAACGAGATTCTCAAGCAGTCAATACAATTCGTAGAGACAGCTATGTTCAAGAGCTAAAAACTGGACGAAGCAACTGGTGGAATAACCAGTACAAAAAGGAAAACAACGAGTCCATGCTATCAGAACACGGAACCCCGAGCCAATAGCTTCAGAACAGAAGTTCACTTCAGATAGAGAGAGACCAGTGTATTCGATGGCCAAAAACACATGGCCAAGAAACTTTACAATAAGTGTCGAGGCATGCCAGACCCAAACTAGAACGATTGTGTAAGGACAATTGCTTCTGCTGTTAAGAAAGCGGACACTACAGAAGCCAGTGTTCCCTAAGGCACGAATGTGTAATATGCTGACAAGAAGGCCATTATTTCAGATCATGCCATATAATACGAGGTACCAGACAGAGTAGAAGATAGAATTTTATGTATTCATGACGAAATCGAAGAGCAATTTGATCCAATTGAAGACTCAGTAATTCACGAAATAGAAGATCAAAAAAAACCACAGCAACTCCGTCGCATACATTTCGTCAGCGGATTTGAATCAATAGATGACATGAAAATTCCAAATGGAACCAAACGTGAAGAGATGTTTAAGAAAGACGACGCTAGGGCGTAGAGTAAACTGTTGATCGACAGAGCTGAAGTAGAGATGTTGTGGAATTCAAGAGCGTCTATCACAGTGATGAGCGAGAACTATTCAAAGAAGCTGGAAAGCCCAAAATTGCAGGATAGTTTGATTACGCTTAGTCGCGTGTTTTCAACAAGTACCGAATGCCCTCTGAGTTATTCAGATGTCATTGCCGAGTAGAAAGGAAAGAAAAGAAAAATTAGAGTTGTGATAGCAAAAAGAATTTGTCCCGATTTCATTGGAGGTGCTGACACGATGAATGCATTCGTGATTCAGATAAAAAGGGTGGTCACAATCGATTTATCACAATTTAACGACCAATATGCAGGTGAAAAAAAATCGAAACACGCAATAGAAACGATCAAAACTGGGAACACGGGCAGAATTGGAAGACTCGTCAAAGAATACGGAAATATATTCATGACTTCGAAATTGGATCTAGGCAGAACCGCCGTAGTTGTTCACGATATTATAATTACCGGAAATCCTATCTCGGACTAATTACAACAAAATCGAACAGATACGAGATGCCCCAGTACCACAGTGTACTAGCAAACTGTGATCATTTTTAGGGCTGACAAAGTATTACAGGTGATTCATCAAGGATTATGCTTTAATAGCTGCTCCACTATACACCGCAACTGCAGGTGGAGATAAGGAATTACAATGGCCAGAATCGTATCAAACAAGTTTTTTAAGCTAAAGTCGGCACTCTATGAAGCACTAATTTTTGTTTACCCAAGAGAAAACTGGATATTAGCACTCAATACGGACACAAGTTTTGGTGCAATAGGGGCTGTTATAAGCCAAATTACTGAAGAAGGAACAGAAGTAGTTCTAGCCTATCGTCTCTATTACTGACTAGTCACGAGAAAGAGTACTGTATTACCAGGAAGGAACTGATGGATATCCACGAGTATGTTATTTACTTTAGACAATACTTGTATGGGAAGAAATTCATCGTGAGAACCGATAACAATGCCCTGGTATTCTTGAACTCGACACGAAAACCAATCAGCCTCAGGTTCAAACATGGATGGTGACGCTGTCAGAATAAGATTTCGATTTAAGATACAGAAAAGGAGAGAATCATAGCAACGCAGATGGATTGCCTAGGATCAACGAGATACTATGTTTCCAGTGCAAGATGAGACACAATTGAACAAAGACGGAAAAGCCGAAAACCAAATAATTAGCTCAAATACAAATATAGTAGGAGATAATTCAGAAAATACAGGAAGCACAGCACAGTAGTGCCGAAATAGTGGAGACATTCAGATTTCTAAATGATGAAATAACTCTAACTAGATAATTATGTTTATTAACAATTTTTAAACGATAATAATTCTGATCCCCCAACAAGCATGACTGACACGCCAGAATTTAATATGAATGAAACACCTTTGTGTTTTGACATGCCTGGCAGCAAAACAGTTGAGCCTAAAGGTAGCAGAACTGTCCAAATCATAACAACCGGATATGAAAAGACTCACTTCACCGCAGTCCTGGCCTGGATGGTTGATGGAACTAAACTCAACACAAGACTGACTCCAGAAGAGTTTCATGAACTTTTTAGTGACAGTAATGATTCTGATTGAATTGCAGAAAATGTAATTGTCTGAAATAAAATTTTATTCACAAAAAATCTTAATTTTTTAACCGAAAAATTTGAAAGCTTAGGGGAGCGTTATACTTGGGTATGTCAAAAAAGACCAGTTTTAAATATTAAAGTAGAGGGAGCATTATACTTGGGTGATCACGGTATATATACATTCGTTTTTATATATATTCTATTTTAAATAGCTTGTGATATTTCCACATGGCTGATCATCCAGCTTTATCAAGTTTATCGATTTGACCAGTGTTGTAGTTTGAACACCTTTAGTTAACACACGATTTCAGAAATTATTCTGTAGTATCATTCGGTAAAATTAAATAAAATTTTCTTGAATTATTCCCTATTTTTTATATTTGTTTTCTCACACATCCATAAATTTATTTATTTTCTGTTTGAAGTAATTTAAATAAAATATTATTCCACTGAATATTTTCATTGATAGTAACATATTTCTCAAAAATCTTGTATGCTGGTTGACAGACACAGCATTTCTGTCCATGAAGTAGATAAATATTTATAAATAAAGATATCTCTAATGCTATTATGATTATTATAATATTTGGAAGTGTCCTTCAAAAAAGTAAATTTAGAAAATCACATATATGCCAATGTACAGATTAGTCTTGATAAAATAAATACTGGCAAAATGAAATTCATAATCTTAAACTTTTGCTGCAACTAATAAAATATTTTGAATTTGATTTTGTTAATTTAATTATCCTTTACCTTTTGAAACGTGACATTTTGTCATTTATTTGAATTATCATCAAATGAAATAATTATATTTTCCTTCTGATGTTGTATGAGATGATAACATTAAACTATCTTCGGAGGATTTTTTTAACTGGAAGATGATTATTTCCAATTATTTTCTTTGAAAAATTTGCTTTAGAAATTTGAGATAATTGTGATAATTAGACTGGTATCAAATCTTTATATCAAGGCATTACTCATATCAAAATACATATAATAAGCTGATTCGAAGCGTAATATCCCCAAGTTAAATATAAACTTATCAGAGATAACATTTTAAAAATGATCTGCATATCGTCTTCAGCATTTTCGATATTTTATATCAATTTTATACTTCTTCTATAGAGATATTTCACAACTAAATAGTTGTAAATTCACATTAAAAAATTAAACTTATTAATGACAGGAAATTATTTGAAAAATTAAACAAATATTTCAATTAAAAAGCTCCTTCAAATTCAGTGAATTTTTCAACGTGAAAACTTTCTTTATAGTTCACTGAAAATTAGGACTTTAAAATAATTGCGAATTATCAGAATATCATAATTTTATTAACTTACCAGTTTTATATTAAATAAATTTTTAAATAAATATATAAATTAATTATGTAATAGAAGTTCAAAATTTTATTTTTATGCTCCGTTTCATTTGTTCATAATTATCAGTAACACTGATTCCCTGGTTTCGTTTTTTGGAGGTAGAATTGTTATTTTTCATCTCTTAAAATATATTTATCCGATATTGAGCCTTCATTACCCTAACCACTTAACTCCAGCTCAGTGTATTGATCAATACACGAATAACAAAATCTCAACCCAAACTTGGCTTTCAATTGGCTATTGTCCATCTTTACATCGATTTTTATATTCGCAATCTGTGTATTTTTTTGTGTCATGTTGAATCATGTTTTGATTTCATATTTGTTTTTATGTGTTCTTATTGGGTTTTTGAGTTTTTACATGAGTGGTTTTGGTCAATCCCTATGTGTGTGTTGTTGTGCAGTTATGCCCCTTTTTTCAATTGTAATTCACCACCTAACTTGACGATAAATCATAAAAAAAAGAATTTAATAAGTCATATTATCACTTAAACTAATCCCCCCATTTAATTTGTTAAACTTTTAAAACTGGTTATGTTAAATCGATCTTTAAACGATTTTAACCAGTAAATTACGATAGTATTTTTGAAAAAATGATTGGAGCCCAATTTCAATAAATCTATTTATCTATAATAATTTTATTCATTTATTTTATTTTATGGGCATGATTTTCTTTACATTGGAAAAATCAATAACATTTTAGGCATTATTATAGCTGCATTATTTTTCAATATAATTAATTTATTTTTGAATCATGTCTTTGAATATTCAAAATAAGATAAATAATAGGTGATTTTGAGAATCATAGTTTTTTGATAATGATTAAAGATGTCGTAGCTGAATGATTGCGATTATGATTAATGAATAATTTAGGTTGTTGATGTTTTTAATTAGGTATATTTATATTGAAAACGGGTTTTTTTAAACGTCTTTCATTATTATTAAATCGATGAGTTAATTTTATAATTTAATTTTAATTATATATTTTTTAACTTTAATTTTAGAGGAAAATTAACAAGAACTACGATGAAGTTTTATTTCCACTATGCTTCATTATTTTTCACAAAATGACTCGATTTTCTAGATAGAAATATTTTGAATGATTAGCAGTTCCTCTTTATAATGGGAAAACCTTGAAAAATTTAATTAAATATTAATTTATTTATTACTACACATCGGTTTTGGACTGGAAATAAGAAGTAGTCTTGATTTCGTCAAATTTGTATCTTGGATTCATAAGTAAAAGGAAAAGGAAAACCTTAGAATATCAAATAAAGACAGAACTAAATTGTTAAATAAATAATTTTAATCACACCACTTTTCTAGCATTTGTGGTATTGCCGTATTATTCTTTATTTTCAAGAAACTTTTATAAGATTAGAAATCATGAAGGAAAAGATAGTAAATTTTGTAAAATAGAATGATGGCACAAATCAACGAGAAACTTCACAAGTGTGTATGACTTCACAAACTTCTGACAGATATCTCGAGGAAGATAAAGTAAAACCTTTCAAAATTATTCTTTTTTATTTAAGTTTTAGAGACGGAGAGTTATGAATTGCATTGTATATATAGCTATGCACTTATTTATATAGGTAAAACATTATAACAGGGGTCCTGATTGACATAGATCGATACTTTATGTTATTATCTTCTATTCTCAACAATATTATTTCAATTCAATTGGTAGTCATTTGTCTTGACTGTTACAAAAAATGTGATATAATTATCACCAGACTGACTTCCATATTTATAATCTTTTTTGAGTTTTAATTCAATGACAATTTCTTAAAATCGTTCTTTAAAACATTTGGAATTTTTTCAATTGTATTGGACTTATTTGGACAATTTTGATTTTTGTTTCATATAATTTCTTTAATTTATTTTTATTCATTTTAGCAGCTCTATTCTTTCTGTATATTTCTTCCTCATGAAAAGATGTTTAAAAATTAATATTTAATACTTGTTCCACTAGCTACTACTCCAGTTTTATTCATTTGCAACTGCGATTTATTTTTTTTACCAATTAAATTTTATTTATTCTTTAGACCATCATACACTGGTCGCCAAATTTATTTATACCCAGGATAAAATATTAATTGATTACGATATTTCTATTAAATTTTATATTAAAATACTTATCATTATAGATAAAGAATTTTTCAAATAAATATTATTCAAATAAACGTTTGTTTGAATAAAATATTATATAAATCTTAAAAATCAGAATATTTAAAAAACCGAATTTATTTATACCTTTTTATTTTTTAGTATTGTAATGTAAAATTTCAAAATATTTTTTGGTATTTATTTATTTTAAAATGTTATTAATAATTTTAGATAAAAAATGATACCCGAAACTCTAAGGAATTTAATTATTTCTAAAAGAAAACAAGGATTATCGTATGATGCTATTGCAAGGGATTTATTAATAACCAAATCGACAGTGCAAGTTGTAATATGTAGAAGATTGTCAGACACCAAAAAGAAGACTGGACCTAAGAAGAAAATCA
>JBBMOY010483331.1:0-11754 GCA_037951405.1 Platydemus manokwari | reverse complement strand
TAATAATAATAATAATAATAATAATAATAATAATAATAATAATAATAATAATAATAATAATAATAATAATAGTAATACTAATAATAATAATAATAATAATAATAATAATAATAATAATAATAAATGAAAGCAAATGTTCCAGAAACTGCTATGAAAATATTTGTATTCCAATTAAAGTCTTGATTATTTAATTATAACTGTGATAATCGAATATGTTCTACTTTTGCCAAATAGAAAGAGATAGATTTCAATTATTTTGCAGTGGACTACATAAACTGTTGATATTCTTATAACCACTCAAATAACGAGTTTGATTTTACGAATTTGTATTTTAAAAATAAACCTCTCGAATTTCGTCCAATTGTATTAAGGAAATCATTAAATTCTCATTATTCATTTGACTAATCGAAATATTCAAGAACCAGACTTCGTAATTTCTCAATGATATCATTTTCTAATAAATGAAACTCAACGTCAAACTAATAATATTTATGGATACCGTATTCCATAAGCAGGCTTGGTTGACGTCGAAAGCCAATGATTAAACGAATTTTATATTTCATTACAAGAAACTCGAAATTATCTACTCACAACAGTGACAGATGAAGATCGATGATGATACCATTTTAAATTGTCCTTTGTCAGTTGAATGCAAACTTTAATGATAGATAAAAATGAATAATTGTCGAGTTGTATTAATGTCATTTGTTTTATTATTTCAATGGTACCATTTTTCAGATGATATTTTAAAAATTTGTTACTAGTCAGAACTGGATCATTAATTCTCATAAATATAATCGGATGTTCTCATGAACTGATAGAAAAATGAAAATAATCGACAGAAAAATTGTGGAATGGCTAAAATGGCTTACTGGGAAATTGTCCAGGTTTCTCATTGTAAGTGTGAGTATTTTAAATAAAACTTAAAATTTTAGACTTATTTATGTCTAAAATTTGATTTTGTATAAAAAAATAATTGTATTTAAAAAAAATTTGGTGTCGTTATATTTTAGTTCGTTTTTAATAATTCGATTAGCAATTCGATTTTTATAACATCGGTGACTGAAAATTATTGGAGAGAATGAGAAAGGCTTTGAGACCATATAGAGAATATTTATAAAGAAGATGTAAAGAAGCCACATATAAGATATATAGTAGATATGAAGAAGATATTAAGCAGATAGAGGAACTAGAGTTTTTGTTATGTTGACAAATACGTGAGCAATACAAAGTAAATCAAATTGAATTGAAAATTTTAAAGGTTTCATTTTGTATAAAACCAAATTACCTCATTTAAATATTTATATTTTAAATATAATTTGATGTCGTGACTTTTTAGTTCGGTTTTAATGTGTGATTTATAAAATAGTAGCGGCTTACAGTTAGCCTTTATTTATTGATTATAAAAATAGAGAAACAATTAGAGAAATTCAATATTCAAAAAACGTACCTTTAATACAAGTTTTTTTACGATTTTCTGAGCATTTTATTTTGAATTTAATTCAAAAGAGATTATGAATATTATTTTAAAATTTAATTCGATTTGAAAAAATATATCAAAAGTTCTTCGCAGTTTTAAATTTTTAATGTGATTTTTCAGGATCCTCCTAGTGTTAGTTAAGTCAGGTTTAATATTAATTATACAAATTTTTGTTTACATTCGAATACTTGATGTACAATTTGTTCTTTTTCGATAAATAATTAAGTGAAAATCTGCACATGCTCACTGTTATTTTTCTACAATTTTACATGACGAGAAAAAAATAAAAAAAATTAACAAAGTAATAAAAGAAATTAATAATAAATGAGTAGATGTTGTAGTTTAGTTAATTAATTATGTAAGGATAAATTATTTTAATAAATATTATTTTTGAGGTATTTTCATTTAATAATAATTTTTCAAATTAATTCCTTAGTCAGTGGAAATACCTTTCGATTAAAACTATAAAAAAGGAAATTTAAAAAAACATTGAAATCGAAACATTTTCAACCTTGTTTTATAATTACATATATCGTATATTTTAGAATATTTTGTTAGGGTTATGAAGCTGTGGGCTAATTTATACTTGATAGCGTTCATTTCCAATTCATGTCGCATATAATGATTTACTATGCACGTATCATGAGTCTACCTCTGTATCCATATCTATGAGTTATTTTTAAAATGCCTGTGGTTTTTTATAGTTGAAATAGTTCAGGTTTTAGGGTATTACTTCTTACCAGATATTTACATACTGTGTCCTGGATTTAACTCCAAATGATATATTTGTCGTAAATGAAGTTAAATGAATGGTTTCTTGTAATTATTAGTTATAGAAAATAAATGAGTAACTATTTGATTGATGACGAATTTAAGAACAAAAGAGTAAATTTATTCATCTCGTTATTTTCCACAAGTGCAAAGCTACTTAATTTCTTTGAATTAACTTCTCTCTCTTAATCATAATTCATTTTACAAATTTCATTTGATGCGATTGGAAAAAGATTAATTTTAAACGAAATATTTCAAAAATTGCTTCAATAATGTAGGAGAGTCCTATTCAGCATGGTATTTAGTAGTAAAGTTTATGTTCTAATGTTTTTAATGAGCTTCCGGTTAACTGATTTGGAAGAAAAAGTGGATCTTAGAAGTATTTTAATAAAATGACATTTAGAATAGCATTATTTTTTGGATTTTCTACAAATAAAAGAAGAGTATAAGGAATTATTGTAATTTTATTATTATTATTATTATTATCATTATATTTTATTATTTTTATTATTTTTTATTAATCCAATAAGTGAAAACATTAATAAAAATAAATTAATTAAAGCTCGTTTAGATATTAATATGATAAAACTAGATAAATAATATTAAAATAAAATAACAAATACCGAAAATAAATATTAAAATGAATCAAATAAATAAATAAATGGTTTAAGTGAGTCCTATTTATTAAAAATAAAATATTTACTGAAATAGGAATTTGAAGTCCAAGTATTAGCTAGGCATTCTATTAATGCAAAGCCAATAAGAAGTATGTTTACTGCACAATGATGCAGCAGTTGTGCAACAGTAAAAATGATATCAATCATGAATAAAATCACGGAACAACAGTTGACAAGAATCAGGAATTTATAATTTTATTTTTGAGTAAAGTATTCATAATAGTTATTGGGGATATTGATAATCATGATTGCATCTTAGAGTGTCGATTTTGTAAAAGTTTTTTCGAAATAAGGGTAAGGCATGAAGCAGATACCTACCCTGTAATCCAAATTAGTGAGTGGTCTCGACCCGAATTTTTATAAGCAATGTTTTAAATCACCAATTGGCCCTTGAGTGATTTATTGACAGGATTTTTATTAAGGGATTAACCCTTCTTTCTATCTGTCTGAAAATTGTAATTTAAAGACATCTTAGTGACACAACTTTTTGCCTTTAGGAGTCAGACAGTTAAACGAGTTGTTACCACATCCGGTAGACACAACATTATGATTGAATTATCAAGTGTTTTATTCATCTAATGTTAAGACATTTTAAATGGCTCAAAATTCAAATCTTTTTCTCAATTTTTGCAATGCAAATCTGAAAAAAATATAATATGGCACATTGATTTGAATACACTCAGAAATATTGATCAACATACTAGTTAATTAAACCTATTGTTAAAATAATCAATCAAGTTATAAAGTGCCTTTGTGAACTCCTGAAATTATTTAAAATCTTTGATTGAAAAGCCCTAAAAAGTGTTAAACCAAAAAACAGAAATGAAATATGGCTCTTTCAAATATCGATTTAAATAGATATTCAAATCTCCTTTAACACGAACCAATTAATAAATGCACTATTAGTACTGTGAATATATAAATGATTGGCTAGTAACTTGCTATAGGTAAATCTATGATATAGGAATCGATATGAGATCATTTAAGCGGTACAATGTTGATTTCATCTTAAGGCACGTCTTTCTTGAAGGTGCAAGATTCAGAAAGACATGCAGAAGAAGGATTGAGACTTGCGATGAGAATAATTTGAGCAAGCTGAGATCTATCTTTGTATATCTTGTCTGTGGTGTAGGAAGTGCTTCAAGTCTGGTTTGGAAATGTTGATATCTTGTAGTTTCGAGTATGATTATTCAATAGATAAGCTTTTAGGTGAGGTAATTGATATTTAATTGTACACAATGTTTAATAGTATCGTTGATTTTGTTCTCACAATTGATAATAATTGCTCTGCTATTGTACCTTATGTTGGTAATAAAGAAATGATACCAAGTTCAACTAATCAATTTGGAGATAGGCTAATTGACTGCTTATTCAATAATATGATTGATGAGGGCATAACACACAATTGGAAAAGTCACATTCCCTTCTAGCAGCTCTGATTTTGACTCTATGGTCCATGGACATTACTGCAAGTGTACAAATTGTTTTGGAAAGTGATGATGACTCCTTCATTTCACTACCGTCAATTGTTGATTCCCAGGACCTAAAATTAGATATAAGGCTTTTTAAACTTTTCAGTGGAACTAATAACTCTATTCCAGTCTCTGATATAGAAATAACAGGTCTTTCTACCATTTTTGAGATGCCAGTAATGAATATCTTCACAGCTTCTCTAACTCAAAGGTTTGGTGTTGCTTGTGTCATATCTCTTGTCATATCCTGTAGTACCAATATTAAAGTGGTAAGTAAACACTTTGCTACAATTCATAATCTGACAAATATTAATGATCTTGGAATAATTTTCATTGTCATTTTGTACGAAATATTGTTGAAGGTTATATCTGACTTCGATTGTGTGGTGGGAAAGGTATAGTTTTCACTCCACCTCTTCCTGCTATAGATATAGCCCGCTGTAAGCCAGATTTATTCTATGATTCTTTCCCGTTTCGAAATATAGGAACTTCATTGAAACTTTAGCTGATACATTGGAATAACGATCATTGGCTTGCCTTCATTGCCAATGTTGGTAAACAAAAATCTTTCATGATAGATCCCGCAAAGAGTGAGTTATCAGAAGAACAAGTATTTCTATGGGACAAAATTAATTGGATCTTGGAGCATCTCCTTGCTCCAAGACTTGTTATCTCTTTCTCAAAAAGTTTTATTGACAATGTTCCGAGACAACTCGCTTCATTTGATCGTGGTCTCTTTGTTATCAAGTATATGATAGACTATTCCGAAAATTATATGTTCTCATCTCCAGTTTAGAACTTTAGATCTTAGATAAACTCTTGTCTAAGAGATTTCTTAAATAAGAAACGTGGATTTGAAAAACTCGTATATCATCGTCTGGTCTTCACCCTCTCCCTTTGAAGCGATTATGTTGATGGATGACATTGAAGTGAATTTGACTAAGGTGCTTGAATTTGGTAGAAAGGCAATTTCAAGTGTATATCCTGATAAGTTTCGATCCAAGATTAGACAAATGTCAGATGGAAAAGTAGAACCTTCTAAATCTATTTTTGAGTTAAGGAAAGAGTATATAGTAATAAAGAAAGTAATAAAGAGGTTGTTACCTTCCTCTACTCCAACATCTCTACCTTCTGTTGAAGATATTACCTCTCATATTAAACATCAATCTCCACCTCCTCTTTCTAATTTGAATATTGACATTCCGTATTCAGAAGACCTTTTCACAAATGAGCCAATTTCTGTTGAAGAAATTGCCTCTGCTTTCAAAACCTCGAAAAGCTCTGCTCCTGGTAATGATGGCTTGTTTTTCAAGGATTGGTGTGAGAATGATCCAAAATTTGTGTTTTTACATAGGTTCTTTAATTTATTGTTAAGTTCATGGCGTGTGCCGAATCAGTGGAATCAATTTAAGACTTCTCTTATATTAAAAAAAACGAAAGGTTGGGCAAACACACTTATTGTCATTTTGGTGACCAAATGCGCTAATGGACACGTCCTATATATTGCTTTGTAACATTATTAACATTCGTGTGCTATGTTGGATTACCAGTGAAGGTTCAATCTCTGGGAATCAAAAAGCACTCTTATCTGAGGATGATTGTGCTGAGCACAATGCACGCCTTCAATCCATTTAGGAATCTTGTAAAATGTCAAGGGCAAATTACCATTTCGTTTGGTTAGATCTTAAGGAAGCATTTCCTAGCTTACCTTATGAGCTAATTTGGTTGTCTCTGGAAAAGATAGGTTGTGTATCCAGCAGAATCAATCTTCTTAAGAATTTGTATAGTGGCGTGAGTACTGGTTAAAGGTGTCAAACAAGGTTGCCCCTTGTCGATGTCATTGTTCTATTTATCGAAAGATTTCCTTATTAAGACTTGCAATAATTTACCGAGACCTCTCACATTATTTAATATGGAAATTTCCATATTGGCTTATGCTGACGACTTGCTAGTTGTTTCTAGTGATGCAGCAGGGATTGCTAGTAGGTTATGTAGAATTGTGTATCTGGCTATTAAGGTTTATCTTACTTTTGATTCAAGTAAATGTGGACATTTCTGTAGTGATCCTATGAAAAGAACGGTCCTCAGAATATACGATAGTGATATTTCAGCAGTGGATGAAAAAAAACCAAGATAAATATCTTTGAGTTCCGTTTGGTTCCCCAAAGAGAAAAGATATTGGTGACATTTTAAATAATGTCATCTCTAACTTCGAGGTGATTTGTAATTAGGACCCGAGCCAAAAGCTACATGCCTTTAGAGTGTTTCTACACTCTAGACTACAGTTTCATCTTCAAAACAGAGAGCTCAATACCCTATCTCTTTCCTCTCCACACAAGAGCAAATGGGTGGGTTCGATGAAAAGATCAGAAAGTTAGTTAAAAAAAGTGATAGGACTTTGCTTTTTTCCGTCACCCAATAATGGTTTTTTGTATACCTGTAGAAAGTTTGGTGGTCTTGATCTATGCCAGCAGAGATTGACTATTATATTAAGAGTATAGTAGGCAGCTTTCAGTTGTTGAACAGCTCTGACTCTGTCTTTGATTTTTTTATAAAAAAGATATTGATCGCATTAGTAAATAAGCGCTTCAATCGTTCTGAGGTTGACGAATTTCATAGGGCTCTTGACTGGCTAAATAACACAATTGATGATGAACATGCTGGAGCGGGCTTTTGGTGATCGAAGGTTTGGTTGGTAATCCGGCTCTGCGGAAGGGATAAATAGATTATAAGTTTGTCTGGCTTGAAGGAGATATATTTGTTAAGGTTATCTGTAGGGATTCACAGTGAATGATAGGCAATAAAGAGAAGGATAGATTATGTTCAATTCTTCATGCTGGGTTTGGATTTTTGCGTTTTATCTCGTGGACTGAGAATGTTAGTTAAGAAGGCTATCTAAGGTTTCAATGGGAGTTTTGGACTCAATTATGTTGACATCACAGATTTGGCACTTCCTGGTCTTGGGTAGAAATAACCTTATACCGCTAAATTTCTGGCTTTTCCGTGTAATGCAGGGTAAAGGTTTAAATTGCCGTCGATGCTGCACTGCAGTAGAATCGATGGCCCGCGTAATCTACCATTGCATTGGTAACACTTATAAGACGACCTCTAAGCATAATGCAGTACTTGCAATTTTGGCTAAAAGGCTTATTGCTTTAGGACATAATGTAGACGTCAGCTACTCCCCAACTGAGGTGAGGACTTCTTTACGTCTTGAATAAGATAGTGAACTTAAGGTAATGAAAACCTGAAAAAACATACATTCTTCGTAGATCTTAAGTTTCCACTTGATAAAGAAGAAACCCTTAGGAATACCTTGGAGAGAAGCTACCAAAAGTATGAAGTTCAAATAACTAGGCAATCAGAACTTCAGGAAGTGTGTATGTGTTAAACGTAGGTTGTTTAGGATGATGGAATCCACAGAATGATTTTGTCTTGAGACGAATAAGGTTAGATAAAAAGATTTCAAATGAGTCGGCTTCACTTCTTGTTTCTACTTCTGTTATAGAATCATATAGGTTATATAGATCTCACATAGCGAAGGAGGCTATACTTCCAATAAATAGCCCCCTCCAATATGTTTAACACAGTAACAAAAAAATGACGTCTTAAACACGCGTAAAAGGGACACCAGTGTAGGTATTTCTATGATTAGAGTTCTTTTTTAATGTTTATATAAGAGATGGTACTGTCTTCGCTCCTAGCTTCATCAAAAATGTTTTTTCATTTATTCAAAATTATTATCGAGAAGTATTTTATTGCTATTGTTGGTTATTATAAGGTGTACTTGAGGGACAGTATAGTTCTCTTCACCTTTTTATTTGTTACATTTTTATTTTTTCTAGACAAGCAGGTCTGTCTTGTTTCAAAGATCAATATCGTGGTGGGTTCAAAAACCTGTAAAATATCTTATATATGATATAGGTTAAATAGAATTAATTTTTCATTTCAGATCACAGCAAAATTGCCAACACAGGGAATTTATTATTGTTTATTATATTGTCCTATAATTAAATTTGCTACTGTGCGGCATGATGTCTTTAGAACTGGGCAGAATGCTTACAATGGAACTGATCAGAAGAGCTTAGTCTTCCTGAATGAACGAAATAAACTTCAAAATTTTTACTTCAAAAATTTTTTCGAATTTTGGCTTGACCAAAAACCGAGATATTGGCAATGTTAATAAATCTTTGAAATTTAGTAGAAATTTGAAAATCAATATTTCTCTGGAGTCCTCACCCACAGGAAAACTGAATTACAATCTCAGGGAATCTTAGTCTAATATCAGGCTACCTACTTAGATTCATCATTTCAGAAACACTATATTGCACATTTAAAGAGAATTCACTACAATAGTCGATTTGAAAAGAAAAATTTTTATTTTGTTGGACGTCACAGTTCAAAAAGTTTTGGAAAACGGAATAAGTTAATAAAATAAAATTTTCTTTATTTTCTGAAATGCAGTCAACAAGTGTGAGTTCCTGTCAGTGTAACATGAACAGAAATTATTTTTTTAAAATAAGACAGCTGTAAACCAAGTATTCGATATTTTAATCAATTGATTATCATTGATTTTTATACCCTTGCCATCATTTATACACTCAATCTGATTGCTTAGACGTTTCACAATCTGATGCTGCTCATTACCATGTATATCGTCCTCAAATTTAAATTTTTATATTCGATTAATTTACAAGAAATTATTATCACGAGAATTCTTTATTTATAAATATCAATTTCGTATCGAATAACGAAACAACAAATTAAGCAAAATCATCACCAATGAGATAACAAAAATTGCAAATTCTATTTAATTATAGTACTGTATGATTGGTTCAAAATATCCTCGTTATTTTGTTAATCGAATCTCATATTATCTCTTTGTTTATCAAGTCGACCACATGAATCCTGCCTTAATATGTTAAAATTCCACTCTCCATCAGCGGTCACAATTGATAGACCTAAATTTGAGTTTTGTTTCTTTAGTATTTGATTCGGTGAGTTATTTAACTAACACTACATGTTGAAATCGCGTCGAATTTTGTTTCGTCAGTCTCAACAAATTTAACTTCTCATTAATATAAATGATATTGACACCAATTGAAACTTTTGCGATTAGTTGTGTCGGTAGAGTTGTTGCTACTGTGACAGCCTCTCTTGCCATCATATCAATTGTCAATTTTTACAATTATCTCAGATTTATAATGACTGAAATTGGTGATGACTTTCAGACTTTGTCAATCAATGAATATTGGTATTGTTGAGGAAATGTATTTGAGTAGTAACTCAGGTCAAGTTCAAAAGATCTGATCTTACTTACTACTATATGGCATCATATTCAATAAAATACATTTTTTAAAAAATTACAAAAGTTAGAAAAACTAAAAAAAACAAAATAAAAAACCTTATAAAAATTAAATCTTTAAAATCAATGAACGAAAATGTCAAATTTGTGAAATCTCATTAAAAACTATCCGGGGTCTAAAAGGTCATGAAAAATCAAAAAAACATATTGCAAAATATAATGAACAAAGTTATACCAACAATAAAATACCTTTACTTCAAGAGCCAAGCTACCCGGGAAAATCTGAAGAACTATTCAATTAGAAAAAGCATAAATTTGAAGATTTCAATTGGCCAAGGCTCATTAATATACAACAAGCCATACTAAGGGATAGACCAATCGCAATCATAAAAAATTAATAGATCTAATTGAAATTAAAGAATTAAAGAATACATATAAATTCTGAGTATAAATACAGAGATGTCTTATATATGGTTGAAGCCGTAAAAAAGAGAAATTGTTTATTTTATTGAATTAAAATTGAGTACTGGGTGGAACCAAGTTTTCAGTAAATACAAGTTGCATCTATTATTTCATAACCAAATTAAATAACCAAAAAGCATTGCAAAGGAAAAGTGTCATAAAATCAATTAATCGAGACATTAACAGAATGC
This sequence comes from Platydemus manokwari, assembly GCA_037951405.1. NCBI lineage: Eukaryota > Metazoa > Platyhelminthes > Tricladida > Geoplanidae > Platydemus > Platydemus manokwari. The sequence continues at coordinate 1,396 of JBBMOY010483331.1, read as the reverse complement.
AATACAATGGATCAAGAGGCATAGAGAATATGATGATTTGAAAAATGAGCAGTTAACAGTATTACCAGCCAGTATAATGTCAGGCAGGTTTCATAGTCATTCCTACTCATCAGTGATGAATAAAATTTCAAAGACTCCATTTCACAATTTTATCATAATGCATTCAGACTCATAGATAAATACGAATTTAGTAACCAGAAAAAGCTGAAGAGTCAATGGAGGGTTTAGCTGCTTTTGTGAATTGTTTTGCCAATGCCTTCATATCATTTTAGCAAACAAATTTTTTCCAAAATAAAACACCAATAATTAATAATAAATAGAGAATAAATTTACAGTTTGATTTCGATATTCAATTGGCATTGCGATAAATCAAATTAATTTCTTTTTAAAGGAAATACAAACAGCAAGTGGTGACTAAAACATATGTTGACATATTTTGTAGAGAAATGGAAGAAACATCATTGGAAAATAAATTTCAACTAAAATCAGAAAAATCGAACTTCAGAAGCAAATATCAAACTCTAAGAAAAATAGTTTAATAAAAAGATTGTACCAATCGGTATGGTTTAAAAAATTGTGGGTTTTTTAAATTTGATTTAAATTTTTATGTAATTTTTTAAATTATTTTAATATTTATAATTAATATCAATAATTTATGATTGCATTCAGAAATTAATAGAGCTGTGGTAGTCAAAATTTTTAAATTAATAAATATATAAATGATTATTTTAAATAGAAATATATTGATCTTAAAAATATAAAGATCAATTGGAATTGTTTAAATATTTTAATTTGATATACTTCTGTGGTTTGAAGCTCTTAGATTCGTTTTCAATTCTAATTTTTTTTGCTTAAGTTAAGAAAAAGGATTATAATGAATTTTCACGCATGAGATATTTTTATAACTTAATCTTATATATAACTGTTACGTTTGATTTATTCGTATAATTCAGTTAATATCTCATTTTTAAGATGGATGATAGTGACAAAACATAGTTTTAAAATCAAGTTCCCATTCTAATCACAACGCTTCTACATGATTATTTGAGTTTTTAGATTTAAATGCTTATAATTATAAATCGAGTTAGTGAACTACAGATATTTTTAATAATATCATTGGTTATTTTTATAAAATAATTGTAAAAATTGATAATATCTCTCAATTTTCTTCTAATGTTAAAAAAGGGTCCTCGCTAATTTTCAATAAATTTCAATTCGACTTTCTTTTTAATTTTTAAAAAAATTAAATTTTAGGAGATTTTTAAGCTATAGTCTATTTCAAATTTGATTTCAAACAATTAAAATTCTTCTTAAATAACTAAATAAAAAATTCAAAATATTTTTAAAAAATTTAATTAAATAAACTATATAGAATTTTGCAATACACTCAAAAAAC